>LOEQ01003909.1:89210-112527 GCA_001685075.1 Bramus lutescens
GAAGGAAGGAAGGAAGGAAGGAAGGAAGGAAGGAAGGAAGGAAGGGGGAAAGGGGCACTGTCGTGCTAATTATAGTATTGCTAGGGCCAGAGAGATGACTCCGTGGTTAAGAGCACTTGCTGCTCTTGCTGAGGACAGACAGGCATTTGGTTCCATGCTCCCACAGTGCGTGATTCGTAACCACCTGTAACTCTAACTCCAGGGGATCTGCTGCCCTCTTCTGGTTTCTGAGGCACTTACATGCATGTGAACACAGACGCGCACATAAATAAAACTAAGATAAAGCTTTTCTTTTAAAGAACGGTGCTACTAAAGCATTTTCTCTGCCAGCTCTGTTAATTCTCTCAGCAGTCTTTTACCTTTTAGCATGGTTCCAGCGGATAAATGAAGGGCCTGCATAGCAGCGTGCTTGGTGCAGGGACCCGAGGTCATTCCCCAATACTCTAGCTCCAGACTCAACCACGCATAATCACAAGTGAAACAAAGTCTTGGCATCAACCAAGGACCTTCCTGGAAAGAACTCCAGGAAGGAAGGGGTCAGCACCTCTGACAGTTGTCCTTGTCTGCTTCTTGCCTGAACTTGCCCATTTTTAGCCCAAATCCCAGCAGTCAACCCTCAAAAGGGACTCTGGGCCACAGTCATCTCTGCCATCATCATCATCACCTGTGGCTTCCTGGCTTAGCTGTTCCAGTCCAGATGAAGAAGAGCCTCTCTCTCTCTCTCTCTCTCTCTCTCTCTCTCTCTCCCTAGAACCATTCAGGAAATAACAAAAAGCATTTGTAACAGACAAGTAATCACAAGGCACAAGATATGAGTGAGGGTAGAGAGTCAATCAGCCTTGCCAAAGAAGGATCTCTTAACAAATGTCATATAGCGCCTTCCCTTCCAGGTATGGTTTTTAGCTTTGCCTTTCGTAAAGAAAAATGCTGAGATTTGTAGATAATGATGAAGTCCACAGTCCTGGTATGGAAATAACATACACTTATAAGAACTACTTTTATATAATAAACATTTCATTGATTATGATACCAGGTGACAGAAAAGTTACTGTGCTTCAGAGTAAGAAGCCCTGAAAGCCATGGTGGTTCAGAGATCAATTTGAACAGGATTCTAGCAAGAATGACAGGGCTATTCCCTCTCGGTGCTGCTAATGGAAAATCCACACTCATTGTCACTAATTGTTTCTACTGATCCTCACATATATAGTTACATCTTTATAAAGTGACAAGAACAGACAGCTCTCATCACCTACTGCCTACGATGGTTAGCTTTAATTGTTAACTTGACACAACACAGAGTCACCCGAGGAGAGACTCTCCATGGAGCCTTGTCTACACAGGATTGGCCTGTGGGTGTGTCTATGGAGGATTGTCTCTACTAACTTAATTAATGTGGGAGGACCCAGTCCATTGTGGGCAGCACCATTCCCTAGGCAGTGGGTCCTGAACGAGAGTGGAGAATTCGAGCCAGCAAGCCAGTATGAATGCACTTATTTCTCTCTGCCCTTGACTGTGGATGTGTTGTGACTAGCTGAGGTACTGCCTGGACTTCCTAACAATGATGAGGAGTGATCTGGAATGGCGAGATGAAATAAATTCTCCTACATTGCCCTTGGTCAGGGCATTCCATCACAGCAGCAGAAATGAAGCTAGGACACTGCCCTTATACACAGGACAACTGGGGAGTTGTGGTGCACTTGATCTTACTGACTTTCAGGACTTGGATATCTCTGCTCTATGCCATGTTGGTTCCATAAGTTGTCTGTGTTGT
Source organism: Bramus lutescens (assembly GCA_001685075.1). Taxonomy (NCBI): domain Eukaryota; kingdom Metazoa; phylum Chordata; class Mammalia; order Rodentia; family Cricetidae; genus Bramus; species Bramus lutescens. The sequence goes on from LOEQ01003909.1 coordinate 90,982, forward strand.
GTACTGGGAAAGCAATAGCATACTCTATTTGGTAAAAATAACCACTTCCTAATTTGGAGTGCATGAGAACTCCATTAAGGAGAAACCTGGACATTGTGTGACTTCCTGCGTCTCAGCATTAAAAGTCACAATAACACTTCAGGAGGCTGCCATTTTAGGATGGCTACCATCACAACTTGTTTATGACACACCAGGCGCTGGTTTAATAGGTTGCCTTTACTACTCTCATTTGATTCAATACTCACAAGATCTACAATGTCAGTGTTATGAGCTTCACATTAAAGCTAAGGAGGCAGAATTGGAGAGGTTTCATGACTTGGCCAAGGTCACATCTGTAATAAGTTACAGAGTTGGTATTCAAACCTAGGTCCTTATGAGCAATCCCAAAGACTATTGTGGAGTCTGAACTTTATTCTGAAGGCCACGTGGAACCCAAGGGATCTACAGTAGATGAGTGAAGTTTTTCAGCTTGGCAGCAGCATGGATAAGTGTGGATGGAGGTGGAGGACAGTGGTAGTCCAGGTGGCCCAATCCTGGCGACTCTTCTGAGAATGGAGACAGTGAGAGAAGGAAGGTATACTAGAGAGACACAAAGAGTCTGAGACAATGGTCCTTAGGGATCAGCAAAGAGAAAAGTCCAAGATGATACCAGGGAATCCAATATGGGTGTGTTGCTCGGTGGTGGAGTCACTTGCTGGAGATTCTTAAGTAAGAAACTTAAGAAGGAGATTGTTAGGAAGAAAAGATGAGGAGGACATCACTGGTCCAGCTGAAATCAAAGTGTCTGAGGAACATCAGTGAAGCGTGCAAAAACAGCTGGATATCCTGGCACCAAACTCAGGAGAAAGATTTAGCAGAAGATCTGGAGTTAGGGGACATAACTTGATTCATGAGACTTGAAACCAAGGAGACAGAAGATTCTCCAATGAAAATATAGAACAAGTGAGATAATGATGTAGCCGGTGACAGGAAAATGTCTCATTCATGTCCAAATGAAAAACTTCCTGTTTCTATGAGCTCTAGGCTACCTGCCACACCTCTCAGGATGCTAATGGAAATCTCCAAGCACAGAAAAAAAAATTATCTCTCCACTTCCCTAATTCTGAGATATTCTGCTCAGAGGTGCTCAAGGAACCCACAGTTTCCTGCCTGTGAGAAAGGGCATCCGAAGAAAACGTGGCAGCTTGGCATTTCCCAGGGCTGACTGTTACCATTGACACCCCCTCCCCCACACTGTTTTAGTTAGGTTTCTACTGGTATGATAAAACATTGGCCAGAAGCAATTTAGGGGAGGAAAGCCTTCATCTGGCTTACAAATTATAAGTTACAGTCCATCATAGAGGGAAGTCAAGGCAGGAAGTCAAGGCAGGAACCTACGGAAGGAAGCAAAGGAGAGACCACTGTTTCCTGATGCTTCCCTTCGCCAGCTCAGCAACCTTTCATATACAGCCCAGGCCCACGTCCCTAAGGGTAGTACCACCCACAGTGGGCTAGGCACTCCTGTATCAATTTAACAACCAAGAAAAAAGTCCCACAGACATGGCCACAGGGGTTTTCTTCCCAGATGACTTTAGCTGTGTCACACTGACGAAGACTAACCAGTGTGCTCATTAATAACAGGTCAAAATGTCAGGGTGCACAGATGATGTTAAGGACATTATCTCAGGGGTTCTTAATCTATGGGTCACAACCCCTTTGTGGGGAGCAAATGACCCTTACATAGGGATAGCATATCAGATATCCTGTATATCAGGTATTTACATTACAATTCTTAACAATAGCAAAATTACACTTGGAAAGGTTGAGAACCACTGCATTATCTAGTAGAAAGAATATAGTCTTTGTAATTAGAAATATGTGGGTTCAAATCCCACATCAAATGTGGAATCTCAAGCAAATGATTTCAACGCTGCAAGTCTTAACTTCACCAGCTATGAATCGGCCCTATTCATACCTAGAAACCCACAACCACAGCTGAATGGCTCAGGTGAGACAGAGAGTAGTCAGAGTGGCGCCCTGTCTACATCTGGACCAACAGGAAGCACCATCTCTCCCCCCTTCCTCTCCTCAGTCTGAGATAGAGTTAGAACTGAGCAAGGGTTTGGATGGTTTGGGCCACCCCTCCATAAATCGAACCCATGGAGGCTCCAGGGTAGGTCTGTGTTTTCCCAAGTCAGCCTTTCTAAGTTGAGAGAACAAATAAGGCTCCATCATGCCCTGAGATAGTCCTAGTCATTGTCATTGGACCTGATAACTAATGGCAGAATAAAACACAGCCTTCATATATNTATATATCACTAAGAGAAGTTTTTCTCCCAGTCCCCAAGCAATCTCATGTACAACAAACATCATTGGAACCAGCAGGTATGCGTTCCAAGAGAAAATGGTCTCTGGACTCTATTTGAGTAATTTGTTTCTTCTGGAAAAAACATAAAAAGACAGAACAGTGCAAGATACAAGGAAAGGATCAAGGCGCAGTCAGTGCCCAGCTTCTTCAGAGGTATTTTTTACATAGGTTCTGAGGCTGAGGATCAAAGCGAGGCTGCTCCCTCAGATCAGCCCACAGAACCTAACCTCTGTCCTGGTTGGTGCACAGCCATCACCTGCGCTAAGGAGGCAAGTCTGGTGCTCAGGGTGTCTCTGAAGCTGAGGCTGTGCCTGCTGTAGTTTGAGGTTAATGATCAGCTCAGATGCACACATCCTTAGAGAAACACACATCCTAGAGGGTGTCTAGTCTGAGTAGTCTAGTCTCCATCCTGTAGATCACAGACCTGCCTCAGAGAGGGAGATGAACCTTTCCATCATTAGCAGGTGAAATGGGGTATAACCCCAGAGATACCTGTGCTCAGGCTAACTGAGAGTCTAGGTGCCATCTGCTCCCCTCAGACCTCAGTGTCATCTCTTAGCACACAGACTGGGCATGCCAGATGGCTAAGCAGGTAAAACACTGCCCTTTGAGGCTGATGACCCTCAGCTCTGGAACCCATAGAAAGGCAGAGAGCACAGACTCTACAAAGCTTGTCTTCCGGCCTCCAGATATAGGGTGCAGGAGCCTCCTCCACGCATATCGAATACACACAACTGCAATTAAAATAAGTTTTAAAAAGATCAAGGGTTGTCATAGGGGGCTGAAGAGACATTTGAGTCAATAAAGTGCTTGTTATACAAGATAAGGATCTGAGTTCAAGCCCCAGGACCAACACGAAACCAAACACTCAGGGGTGATGTATGCTTATAGCCCCTACCCTGGGGCAGCAGAGATGGGCAGACTCCTGGGTCTCGGTGGCCAGCCAACTTAATCCACTTGGCAAGAGCCAGTCCAATGAGAGACTTTTGTTCCGAAAAACAAGGTCGGTCTTGCAAGGTGATTCAACAGGTAAAGGTGCTTGCCGAAAAGTCTGATTACCTGGGTTCAATTCCCAGGCCCCACAAGGTGGAAGGAGAGAACCAGATGACTCTTGAAAGCTATCCTCTTACTGCCACATGGGCGACATGGTGAGTGCTTGCTCACATGTGTGTGCTCACACGCGCGCGCGCACGTGCACAGACACACATTTTAAAAATAACCCAAAGTTTCCATGGACAAGCACCTAACATTGGTATTACAGTAACAAAGAGTAACTATCAATATTTTGTACTCTGATAGTATAGTATCCTGTGGTAATAACACGTATTACTCAGTTTTGAAGCCACTGGGGAAGACATTATCATGCTTCATTGACTCCTTGAAGTAAGGGAGATGATCGACTCATAGGTACAATATAACCTTCAAAAGTGAGAGGTTTTCCGCGAAATCTTTACTGTCTTCATGTGCCGCACACCATGTTCAATATTAAGGTCACTGTCAAGAATGAAATGGTCTGGAAGACCTCCTGGTGTGGCAAAGAACAGGTATAGGAATGCACTGCCCCATGAAATGATGTCTGTTGCCACACAAGTCTATACCATAGTTTGGGGAATGGATATGGAGGGGGTTGGTTTTTAGTGGACACAATGCTGCCACCCTGTGAGATGAGTACCACAGGAGAAGAGGACACATTCGGGGAACAGAAGCTGAAGGAATCTGTTGAGGGTGGAGGTGGTGGCAGTGACAGTAGAGGTGGAGGAGGAAGATGGCAAATTCAGGTTCCACGGAATTCTGCGGGGTAAAGCGCACACCTCTTCCACACAGGACTCCCTTCTGCAGGTCCATCAGCCCACATCACTGCTGCTCAGTCATTTGTGTTCAGCCTTTTAGATATGGACTTCAATTAGGGATCCACTTATGCCTTCTTATTGCCCTGTTTTTTTTCCTTAACGCTCATCTTTATGGGTTTCATGGCAACAAAAGAGAGACATGTCTGTGGACAGTCTCATCAACCATCTACAGTGTCTGTAGGCATCACATCAAACCAAGTCTCAGAAGCCAATGCCAATAATGTCAGGACAAGTGGCTCTTATGCCCATACTCAAGGGGGTACTGCTGAAGGTCACCTGGAAGAGCAATCAGGCCACATCGCAGACACTGAGAGGGACTCCTGGGAACAAACTAAGGACACGGAAGGCGGTCACACGTGTCTCACACTACTCCTAGAACACACTGACCCTGACACAGGGACTGGGACTGCTCCGTCAGGACCCTGTGACTTCCCAGTTCCTCACACCCCAGGAGCCTCAGCATTCATAAAGGAGAGTGGGGAGGAGAGAATGGAGAAAGGTGGAAGAGGGGAAGCCGAGGTAGGTGCAGCCCTGAGGTGATGTAGCAGAATCAGGACCCTCTGGGGATGAGAGAAGGCAGGTCAATCCAACAGAATAAACTAATCCTAAACCACGGTTGCAGTGTTAGGAGAGTTGATCAGTTCCTGATCGAGAGAAGCTCTTCCGCATGTGTAGCTTCTGGCTCCTTCAATGCTGCCCTCCTGCCTGGTCCAGCTACAGCCATGTCTGCTTCACAAGAGAGATCGTTACCGCAGGAAGGATCGTGCTGCTCAATAACGCTATCTGCTCAATCTTTTTTCCTACTAAAAAATCATCTTTGTCTACTTTATGAAAGTGACTCATAGAGTTGATATGTAGGTGGTGTGCCTTTTCCTGAAATAAACCAACTCAATCCATTATTTTTGGGGGGTGTCACCTAGGTTAAATTCATTTACTGAAATAAAATTGTTCCTTTGATTTCTCCTACCCTCCTACCTTGTTTTCCCCTTCCCTCCGTCTTCATTCACTATTCATTCATTCAACAGCGCAGAGATCCTGAATGAGCGCACCAGTCAGAGGGCCACCTAGATCTGGAGCTTGATTTCTGACTGAGCTGGAGGTTCCAGGAGTTGTTTAAACAAGATGACCCAGGGGGTTAGGAATCCAAAAGGAAGGAAGGTCCAAGTTCAAGTCCGGATAAGTTGATTGAGGTGAGGGTCCGTTCAGAAGAAAAGAGTGAGAAGCAACCAGCAGGGAGTTCCGGAAACCCCAGTACCATGAAACCTAGGCCTTGAACTTCAGGGAAGGTCTGCTTCCCTTTAGATACCTGGCCTGGGAAGCAGTGGGTGGGGCAAGAGAACTGGTAGATGCAGAAGCTTAGAGGGATCCAGGGATCCTATGCTGTTCTTAAGATCTAAGTAAACATCTTAGTGTGAGAGTGCACACATTTGGAGCTTTCTGAAATAATAAGCTGAAGGCCAGTGAGTCATTTTCCTTAATTAGCTCAGTTCTCTATCCTGGGTGAGAAATCCCTCTTATTCAAGCGAAGCTGTTTGTTTAAATAAGATTTTCCTTGTCTTTGGGGCCTTTTTAGCATTTTAAGGGGTGAGTGTGGCAGCCTTGTTTACCTAGCTGAGTTTCACTTAATCACCTTGGCACCTGACTAATCACTACCACTTCCTCGTTAAGGACTTTGCGTAGACTCTTCCTCCCTAATCCTTCACCCATGACCCACCCTCTTCTCTTTCTTCCCAGGGTCACTGAGGTGCCCATGTCCTTGACCACTGCAGCAGCTTAGGCGGCAGGCTATTCTCTGTTTCCTCTTTTCACCCCGCTGCAATCCATTCTACTGCCTGCTTTAAATTTCTTAAAGCTTCCTGCTAATTCTATTCCTTCAGCTGAATATCCCCCAAGCAAGACAAAACATAAAGTAAACACAGCCTGACCGCCAATATAACGAAAGTGAACGAACCCTTCTGTCCACGAGCACAGGCTCACACCCCACCAACCTGGCCTTTTGTGCTTTGCTGAGGCCACACTGCTTTATGTTCAGACAATATTCATTCTTAAGATCTAGTCTCAGGCCTGAGCTACTAAGCACAGGCCTTTGCACTCTTTAATGGAGTCCACAGGGCTGATATTTTTGCTGTTATATCTGCTTCCTCTGCTGGAAAGCATTCTGATACAGACCTCATAGGTCAGTGAGATGGAGGGAACCCAGAGGCAGATGTCCTTGGAAAGATTCCTGCCTGAGGAGCCGATGCTGGTGAGATGGTTCAGTGGCTAAGAGTGCTTTCTGTCCAAGCATGAAGATCTGAGTTCAAATCCCCAGCCCATGTAAACTTATGACCACATGTGTGCTTGTAACCCCAACACTGTCAAAAGGGAAGCAGAGACAGGATGATCACTGGGACTTGGTGACTAGCAGCCCAGCTCCAGACAGTGCAAGAGACCCTATCTCAAGGGAAGACTGTAAAATACCCAGCATCCTCCTTTGGCATCCATGCATGTGCACAGGTGCTCCCCTACCCCCCAAATAAATAAACAAATAAAATGAAATAACTTTTAGAAACATCTGTTATTCTCTCTAGCCCTTAATTTCCTCACTTATAAACTGGATCAAACATATCAAACCAACTGATCCCTTAGGGACTCTAGTTTCACATGGTAAAACCCACTCAAAAGTCCCCTGCCTGTCTTCTCTAGGTGACTTCCTTGATGAGGATGCTCACACCCTGCTATAAAGAACTTGGGTGACTGGACTCAATGTTCAAAAATATCTGGAACCAAGTCTGTATCAGAAATACAATCTACGTAAGAGTCCTACTCAGATAGCTACTTCTGAAGACATTGAAGTCAACTAGAAAGCCAGCCTCAGTTACTTCTGCCCAACAAGTAAAAACGCTAGTATCCTACATGGTTCCCACACTTTCTTAGAACCTGAGTGTTATGTCAGGGAACAGGAGTATGCAGACAGGTTCATGCGCAGATAGTTCACCTATGCATCACCAGCTTTGAGACTGCACCTGTGAGGGGAAGGGTAAATCACAGGCCCACAGGATGTCCATGCAATGCTTATGATATCAAAATATTCCACATACACCATCACACTGCAGAGCCCCATGAGGAAAGTGTCAACAAACATCAGGAAGGCCTTCTATAGGACCATTGCAGGAGTTTGAGATACACCAGGGTACAGGCTGGTGGTCCCTTCCTACATGGAGTTAGTATCCTAGAAGAGTTGTCTATTGTGTTAGGATGCAGAGGAAAACCTTCAAAGGAGAAGCTCCCAACCAGTGCACAGAGAAACACACTAGCAAAGCTGGGTAGTTGATCACAACAACCTCCATTTATTATTCAACAAATAAATACCAAGTGCTTACTAAACACCAAAGCTCTGTGTTCAGTGGTTTCCATACGTTGTGTTATTGAATCTTTATGCTAACCCTGCAAGGCAGGTATTAATTATTATCTCCATTTTTCAAACGAGGAAATAAGACTCAGAGTTCTAGCAACTTTCATATGTTCCCCCTGCCAGCTGGTGATGGAGCAGCGACAAGGGTGACTCATCCTGTTGGTGAGAAATAAGGGAGAGCTTTAAACAGGAGAACATTGAGCAGGGTCTCAAAGCCCAAGTAGACATTCACCAAACTGGGAAAGAATGAAGTTCTCATCCAGACCAGTTCAATGCCATGATATTGCAAAACTGTGAACTTCTGCTGGAAAAGCAAGAGACTTAAGTAGCTGGCCAAGAGGCCTGTAGGGTGGCAAGTTGTATGAGAGGCTGCTGGGGCAGAAGGGCCTTTCCAGCTAGATGTACTCAGAGCTTCTTGTTATTCCTTTTTCAAACAGAATGTAGATGACCTATACATAGCACGCTGGAACAGGCAGGCAAGGCTGAAGCTTGAGCTCACTGTCCTCAAGTCTGTGACAATCAATGTCTGTACTCTTCATCATGGGTCTTATTTTTCTTTGTTTGTTTGTTTTTCGAGACATGGTTTCTCTGTGTTACAGCCCTGGCTGTCGTGGAACTTGCTTTGTAGACCAAGCTGGCCTCAGACTCAGAGATATCCACCAGCCTCTGTGAGTGCTGGGATTAAAGGAGGGTGCCACCACGTCTGGCTTCATTGTGTGCCTTAAGACACAGGCTCTGAAGTTCTGCAATAAGCAACCAGAAACCATTGGGAGCTTTAAGGAGAGAGGGGCTTTCATCAGAATGGCTGAGTGGGAAATGGGCGGAAGGGGAAGAAGCCAAGACAAAGCCAAGAGCTAGAAGAATGGGGCCTGGGCTCAGGGAGCGCTGCCTGGGAGCACAGAGCACTCATGGGCTGGAGAGAGATTTGGTGGATAGCACAGAGAGCATGGGGTAACAGTTGGAGTGTGGTGAGGGTGAGGGCTTAGCTGAGGAATGCTTTAAGATTGCTGACGAAAAGTGAGACTTAGAATTCATTACCAAAATATCTCTTCCTGCAGATTGAATTCCAGGTCCACATTTATAAGAGGACAGTGCCAATAGTTGACAAGCCAGAGTGGGCACCTCACAGCTCTCAATCCATCAATGACTATATTTGAGAAAGGATAAACAGTCCAAAAAAAAACAAAATAAAAAACAAATGAATAGATTAAAAACACGCTACATGGGAAGTTTGCATGCAGGAAGCTAATAGATAAAGTAGACTCATTGTGATCTGATACCCAACACCCTCCACACGTCAGAAGTCTGCTGTCACTCACTGCAGAAGATGCACCCCTCCTACAGAGCAGAGCCCTAAAATGTTACTGAAGGAGACAGGAGAGGCAGACGTGTTTTCACTAATAGAACTCTATCTCTCCTTTATTGTTCCTTCCTGCAGGGGAAAGAAGATGTGATAAAATTGGTCTGTCACTGTTTTTCGCTTAAAAAAAAAAAAGAACTAGAAACATTTAAATACCACAAAACTCCCTATTGTCAAATGACTAAACACCCACGGCATAGCTCAGCTGACAGCCACGTAATCAAGTCAGAACATTAAAAGCTATGTGACAAATAACCATTTAGCTACCAGAAACAGGACTCCAGGGGAACTTCGGTCTGTGATGGTGGCTGAAGCAACGGCCAAAGAGAGTGGAACCTTTGCTCCTAAGACCCTTCTGCACAAGGAAACGTCACTTGTCAAAGCAGCCCATCATTCTTTCTTTCTTTCTTTCTTTCTTTCTTTCTTTCTTTCTTTCTTTCTTTCTTCCTTCCTTCCTTCCTTCCTTCCTTTCTTCCTTCTTTTCTTTTCTTTTGTTTTTGCATCCCATATTTCTAAGAGTAAAATGTTTGGTGAGCACTGCACCAGATCTTCATCTTCTCTTAGCGTGGCCACTGGCTAAACCTAAAATACAACTGACCCTTTCCTCCATCCCTGTGTGGATTTTACAGAACAAATTAGGATCCTAAAGGCACGGGGTTCTCACTGTGAGTCCCTGCTATTATTTTGGACTAAAATTCTCAGGATTATATGAAACATATAGAGTTTGACCCAACATGAAACAGCACCTATTTTTAGTGCTTTTATCTCTGTGCGTGTATGTATGAGCATGTGGTTGTTTCGTCAAGCTTTGGCCACACTCAGACTAGCATGTCCTCCTGAATCTTAAGCCTACCTTTTACTTTCCAAAATGTATGTCATTTCTCTTCTACAGAGATTCCAAACAAAAACCAAAACAACAAAACAATAAATATTAAGTGTTAACAGGATTGTTACATAAATAGTCAGCAGGCTCCAAGAAAAGCAGAGGCTTCTTCATCCATAGCCATCAAATGGCAGCTTTAGTTCCTGGAAGGCTGTACTGTGTGAGGCAAGAGCTGGGGAGGATGTGACGTCAGCAAAGCCTGAGTTTGTCTATAATAAATCACTTTATATTTCTCAGTCTTGGAATCCTCTATAATATAATAGAAATAGTGGCATTTGTTTCATTATAGTTACTAAGGGAATTAAATGAGATGATATGTGCAGAGTTCTAAATACCATGTCTGTCACATTACTATCCTCCTCAAGTTAAATTTATTGTCATTGTAATTATTATTATTAATTATAGATTTTTGTAACATATATGTCAACTGCTCAAATGATAATTTTCCTTACCTTCTCACACTATGTCTAGACTGGAAAAAGTAGGCCCGAAAACATCCAAACCATAATCAAGTGTGGAGTGTAGTCATGTTTGAAAAACACATCCCTTTATGATCAATGTCTAGCCAGGACCAAGGCCAATTAATCATGAGACTAGACAAAATTTTAATCAGTAGTCAGGAAGGTCACTGGAAAAAGACCAGGAATAGGTGAGAGAGACACAGCAAGCAGAAAGGACCCTTGAAAAGCCCTTCCTTAGAGGTCATTCTCACCAAACTCCTCAGCTTTATTGGGGAGAGTTTGGTATCTGGTTGGAGGCCATGGTTTGAATCTGAAATTCCACCCAGAGGCTCATACTTAAATACTTGCCCCACAGCTGATAGTGAGTGAGTCTCACTGGCAGAGGGAAGCTACTCTAAGCAGGCCTTTGAAGGTTATGCCTGTCTCTAGCTCTCCTCTTGCTTTCACTGTCGTGATCTGAGCTGCCCCACCATGACACCTCTGCCATGACAGTCTGAAACCCTCTTAAACTTCCCCCAAGTTGCTTCTGGCAGGCATTCTGTCACGGTGACACAAAAGTAAATAACACAGTGGCCTTTAATTCATATGTGTGTTCATGAGCATGAATGCCCACATGTACGGACAGGTACATGGGCATTCCCACTGAGATTTTAGTATGATCATTCTTTGGTCACAGGGTATCTGTTATACCACTCATCACTTGGCTTTGTATTGAAAGGGGACTGAGACAGGTGAAGGTCTTGGTAGACTGATAATGAAGGCAGGCTCAGGAGTTACAAGCCAAGAAGGAAAATTCTAGAATACACAAAGGTCAGGGTGAGCATTATCATCCACATCACGATGACTTCTGGGGTCACTTTTACTGGTTGGCACTGGCTTTTACTACAGCACTGGTTGGGGAGGGTGGTCGGGTTGACCAAAAGGTCAGAGGTGTCATGACATAAAATATTCATATTGCCACTTTATGCCCACAATTCTTACCATAATATGCCTCCCCACACACTGGTGGGCTTGGGTTTTGTTTGCCCCCAAATTGAAAGAACTTTATATAATAGCCTATTTATAACCATCCTTTGTGTTCAGAGTTAACGTTTATGTATGGCTGTGGACAGGGTAGGTGTGCTCTCTGATCTCTGGTTATGTTTACTCTGTATTTTTCATATCTGATGCAAATGAAGTATGAGCATCTTCATCGTGCTCACTATAAAACAGCATGGTTTCCTGGTGACATTGTGTCTCTCCATCATTTTTCTGATGACTCTTCTATTGTTAGGTATAGGAACACTTTAATTTTTTTCTATGAATAGCCTTGCTTCAAATACCTTCATACCTTCATCATTATTTGGGGGTTTGTTTCCTTGGAGAAACTTCTAGAGTGTGGAATTGCCAGTTCAGAGGCTAGGAGCTTTCTTCATAGCTCCTGTGACTCACCAAGCTTGGTTTTATCCCTCCAAGATTTTCCTGAAAGCCGTTGTGAGTCTAATGTTACGTTAGTGCTGTAGGCTGCAGAGAGACATGGAATGAGTAAGTGTAGGTACGCATGGGCTAACGAAGTGTCAAGGAGAAGGCAAGCCTGAGCGTGGGGAAGGAAAAGGCAGGTGGTGGGAGGGGAGAAGGGGGGAAAGCAGGGGAGGAGATATGAGGGAAGAAACAAAGGAGCCCAGGGTAAAAGACCATGATTTGTAGACAGGAATCCTCACTTCGTGACCACACAGTGCCTCTTGGTGTGTCATGCCATCTGAATGTTGGGAGGTAAAGGATTTTGTATGTCTGGCTCTAAGGCACCGAGCCCAGCTTGGCACTTAGAGACCTTCCTAGACCTCTTCCTAAGGGATAGCCTTCTGCCTTTTGAGCTTTGCTCTGATGGCATCTCTCTAAAGTTGAAAGAGGAGCACCCCCACAGCCACAGCAGGTCCTCGGAGTCCCATTTCTGTCCCCAGCCAACTCTGCCTTCCCTCCCCTCTGCCCACAGGGGTTTCTGTAGAACTGCATTGCACTGACACCTACTTTGACACATTTCATTCTTGGCACCCAGAATTCTGCCTGCCTAGTCATTACCAACACATGTGAGTCTAAAGTGGGTTGGAATCTGAGCTGTGCCACCTACGTGGCACACTCTGTGTGGCCCTTGGCAACCTTACTTCCCTCTCTGGGCTTCATTTCTTCCCCCTCCCCCAAAAATGAGGCATAACTCTGTACTTGGCACTAGGCCAGACTCCGTGATGATTACAGCCAGTGTAGTCTAAGCTGTGCCTGAGTCAACAATAGAGACTCAAACCAGAACAATGAAGCGTCTCTTATGTCTTCTTCTGTTGACATGGATATTACCATGGAGGGAGTGCTTGGGAGGCCCCCTTAGAAACACAGAACAGTTTCCGGTTGATACCTGGTTGCTACTCTGTTACTTTCCTCCCCTCCTCTTTCTTTCTTCCCTTCGAATAATCACCCTGGTCCATCCCACTGCAAAAAGAGATATTAAATCTCTCCCTCAAGGCCTTCCCTTTGGGTTGACAAGGGGATAAACTAGATGTAGCGGACCCCAAGGCAATGGCTTGGCCAAGTCTTTTGTAAATCAAGGAGAGTAAACAAACCATAGGTAACTGACACACAGGAAAGCCCCAGTGACCACGGAAAGCAGTTTGAATGCAGCTTTTGATGAATCAACCCGGCCTTACTTCTCAAAGCCCCAGCAGAGGGTCTGTCTGCAAGACAGATTCAGGACTGGTGAGCTGATGTTCCCCAAAGGAGAGGTGAGAGCCAGGGCAAGATTTTCATGATTAGAAAGAACATGGGGACAGTCAAGGAGCTGTGAATAAAACAGCTAATTGTACCTGGGGTTTTATATTTTATTAAATTCTATTTTAACTGCATGCCTTTTCATCGTGAGTGGGTGGTTACTGCTGGAGAGGGTTATTATGCTTAACTATTTTAACAAGAGTTTTGCTATGTATAGGGGAGAGCAAATTGACTAGGAAAGTGTGCAAGGCTCCATTTCTCTGCTAACTTTATGGTCACAGCCAAGTTTGCAAGAAAGCCTCAAGTGTGGAAGTTTAGGCACAGAATAAAGTGTTAAGCAAGGAAAACAAAGAGGGCAAGACAGATGAATTAGCGCTTAGAAATTACATCAACAAGACACCACAAGAAACTAAAAAACCCACTCGAAATGGGTTCTGGATGTATGGTCTCAGTAAAGCAAATCCAGGCAGATTGGCCCTCAGCATGGGGTCATGCCTTTATCTGTCTCTCATCCTGACTACGAGTGTGTCCGGTCTGGCCAGAAGTCTCTCCACAAACTGATAGGATAAAATGAAAGTGAGTGGAACACAGCAGTAGAAAGTAGAGTTCTTACATCAATCAAGAGAGACCCCTCCCACAGGCCCTCCCAACAAGCTGTCCTCATGTCTAGCAGAATAGTCTTTGTTACAATTACTGAATAGTAGTCCATGTTAGTACTTTCCTGTTCTTCTTACCCTTGACCCCCACTAAGGCAGAGACGTCATCTGAGTGTTTGGATGGAAGTTTTGACCCAAGCCTCCTCCCCTGGGAGTTGCCTCAGTCCAGACTCCACTTCTGAGACAGCCCACCAAACGATGACATCTCCCCAGAGATGCTCAAGATCACTCCCACAGGGTATTTAAACTGCCCCCCAGAGAGCAAATGCATGTTTTCCTGTCTTCCTTCCCAGTGTCCTCTGGGGGAGTGGCACTGGAAGGCCACCTGGGACCGTTGGTATCCATTAAACCTGGGCTTTTTCTAATTTGGTTTGATTTGGTCTGATTTGGATTATTGTGTAGGCAGAGAAGCTTATTGGGCCACAAAAAAATCTTTTCATCTGGAGGTCCCACCGAGGGGGCTGTTTTTCTCACCAGCTCAGGGTCACATGTTGGGAAAACACCCTTCTTCCCTGCACCTGCTCTCTGCCAGGCTAAGATCAGCTTTGTCTGGGTAAGTTCTGAGTTCCAAGTCATTGCCTTTAGAAGCTCAGTGCCTCATATGATTCGGGCTGTCCTGTGAAAGATGCGGCCATGCCAGGCTCCCAACATGACCCGGACAAGGACCTGCCTTGTTCCTGTGGGGTTCCTTTATCAGGTGACATCCTGTTAGGGAATTTCTCACACCTCTGTTTTTTTGACTCAAAGTCTACCACAGTGGACACATTGCACTTGGCTTTAAGTTCTGAGGCCTGGCATGAACTTAAAATAGGTACACTTACAATTCGAGGCATGATCTCCAAATGGGCACCAGCAGCTGGGGTGATGCTTCCACCTAAACACTGAGCAGATTTCCAGTGTTTCCAGTGCCAAAGATGGTTCCTGGACCTTCCGATGTTCAATACACACCCTCTTCCATCATTACTTTTTAGCAAATTGCAACCAATGTATTTAAGACCATGTACTGTAGACCAGGTTACTTGGACTTTATCCCAGCCACTGAGGACACATGACTTACCTTGCCAGTGACTATGAGCTATAAAAATGGTTCTGTGTGAGTTGTGATAGTGACAGATACATAGTTAGTGTTCAATCGGCATCAGCTTCACCATCACCACCATCATAATCACCACCATCGGAGCAAGCCGCTATACTCTAACTCAGTTTCCTCTTCTAAATTCAACTGCTTGCTCATTAAAATCATATTTGGTCTTGACATCTTTGAATCTCTACTCTGTCTTACTCACTCTGTGTTCTGGTTACAGAAACCTCTAAGCCCCAAGTCACCTCTCAGGACACTCGGTATGTGTTTGTGGGGGGGGGGAATTACAATTAGCCAAAAGAAAACATAACTAGAAAATTAAGTTCTGTGCAAACACATCATATAATGTATTTCAAAGACATAGACATCTTCGCCTGCCTTGCTGTTTGAGGTTAGCCACATGAGAGCTTTTAGCCATTAACATCTGGCAAAGAGTAAAAGGAAACATCTGATAATAAAATGGCCAACTCTGCTTAGCTCCTTGCCATAGAGCCTGCTGTCCTCTGTGGATGGGTGAGCAGAATAATGCAAAATGAGAAGTTGGGGAAAGTCACAGAAGTTAGAATGGGGTGTCAGAGAAAGGCAACCATAAAACCACTGAAAATTCAGAAGGGGTGAAAAAAAGTGAAAACAGGAAATGCAATTACTCAGGTCAGTGGTGTCCACTGAACCCAGCCTTTCAGATAAAAAGTGAGGGTCACATGAAGACTGTAACCACATAGGCATATTTCTAGAATCCGCTAGAAACTGACCGCATCAATTCTTTCTGGAAGGAAACATGAGTGATTCCAGATGTGGACAGGCATTATTACAGAGGCTCCCTTTGTCTTTTAGAGCTATGTGGATATAATTAGTACTCATTTCAAAATGGAGTGCACGCATGCACGCGTGTGTGTGTGTGTGTGTGTGTGTGTGTGTGTGATGCTGGAGATGGAACCCAGGTCCTTACACACGCTAGGGACACGCTCTATGGGTAACTACACCCCAACATTTCAAAGGGGATTTTAAAAATAGTCGTCTGAGAGAGTGAACAGGGGATGATCATAAGATCAGACCTGCGGTTGGTCCTGCTTTTATCAGTGCCAAGCTGCATGGCTGCTTACAAAGAGCCCCCCAACTGTCTAGGCCTCTTCAATTGAAACAGAAGGAAAGAACTTGGTTTTCTACGAAGCTCCAGTTCTCAGCTTTGGGGATTGCAGTGCTGCAGCCAAGTAGCTTCTGACTCTGTGCAGATGGCAGCAAAGCCTTTCTGCAGACATGGACCCTCTGGTCTTCCTACTGGGAGTCAAAGGCCCCCATGACTGATGGATAGGGTAAGATATCAGCTGTGGAATGCAAGGAAGAGCATGGAAAAGGGGAGCACCGAGAGCTTAGGTAGGCATACATAGTGACGATGACACAATATGATGGAAGGTGCAAAGGAGAGAGCCACAGTCACAGTGTCAGGCCATGGGGTGAAGGATTAGTAAATAAATGAGCGTACATATGATGAGAAGTCTTTCTCAGTCTCTTCGCACCAGTGAGAGAAACTCCATTGCAACTGTTGGACATTTGCTCAGGTCCTGTGACGGTATAGGCACCTCCAGGGCTCCAGGATTCCCAAAGTCACCTGCAGCACAGGATAGGGCAGTGTAAGAACAATGTGATGCTTTGGGCCCAGACTGGGGAGATGGAAAGAGGAGAGAGGTGGAAAGGGGAAGAAAGGAAGGCAGAACCACTGATAGCCGCAATGGAGAAATTAAGAGAAAGAGCAGGGATGTAGGTTTGCAATAGAACCACAATGCCCTTATCACCCATTGTTCGTGAGTTCTAATGCTAAAAGCAAAGTGAGCTAATTCTGCAGTATTGTTCTAAAGGAAAGTATACTTAGTGTTTTAGGCCAGGACACCAAGAAGCCATTGTCCTGGGACTGGCTTGCCATTCATACCACCCCCACAAAATCCCAAATGTAAGAAAGATATCTCAAGATACCTGGAACAAAGACCAGGGGTAAGAAGGGCAAGATCCAGTGTAGGATTTGTATGCTCACAAGATGAAAGGCTAGAGACTTCAGCATAAGGAGACCAGCACTCAGGACCTCCACCCCCCACAGCAGAACTATGCGAGAAACAGTCGAAAGAGCCAGGGACACCTCCTGCAGAAGACAAGGCAGGCTGGAGGACATCGGGCAACTGGATGCAAGGGTGCAAGGGTCCCTTCAGCACTGATGGACTGTGATTCCGTAGAGTAACTGAGGTTCCTTTATGAGAGGAAGATCTGACCATTTTGTAAAGTTCTCCATGAAAGAGGTCCTTGGAATGAGAGAACTTCACAAGAAGGGTTTCACCCAGAGCTCTAGGACAGAAGCAGCCTAAAGCAAATGAAAGGTCTCCCATTGGGGGAGGGAGCAGAGCAAAATGGACTCTGATGCCTGACTGGTGGGGCCTGGGAATAAACATGAACACCAGTGGTTTCAGTGAAGCTTGGGAAAGACGAAAGAAGTCACAGATCTTATATTCCATTGTCTTACTGCAAAGAGACACTGTGACCAAGGCAGCTAATGTAATAGAAAGCATTTAATTGGAGCTTGCTTACAGTTTCAGAGGTTTAGTCCAATCATCACCATGGTGGGGAGCATGAAAGCACAGTCAGGCCCTGGAGCAGTAGCTGAGAGCTACATCCAGATCTGTAGACAGAGAGTGGAAGAGACATTGGGCTTGCCTTGGACTTTTGAAACCTCAAAGCCCACCACAGTCATAAAGATGGGTAACTGCTGATGTGGTGTCAAACACCTATAGGCACCAAACTTAGGGGCCAAGGCAGGAGAATGAGTTCAAAGGCATACTTGGCTACATGGCAAAACCTTCTCCCAAAACAAATAAAACCAATCAAAGTTTTATTTTAAGGGAGAAAGGAGCTTATAATTGTGGTGGTGGTTGCAGTATAGGATGTGGATGGAGTCCTGGGAAGACCCTCCTGCCCTGCACAGGACATTACACAGGATGTCAGGTGCCAGGTGTAGATTTGTAGATGTTGGACTGATAAGGAAGCAAAAAAAACTTTTCTTAAAAGCTGATTATGGGGTGTCATAGTATTATAGTGCTATATTTTTATTTCCTGGTGGAGAGGGTGTGATGGTCAGCTTATATACAATCTTATTCATTTGTTTGTCTGCCCAAGAAAATTCACCAGGATTGGACAGTTATGACATAGGAGTCATTGTGCAAGAGGAACAAGGGGCTGAGCCCAGCTCTTTGAATGCAAACCCTGTTCTTCTGCTTAGTAGCTGTGTGGCATCGAGGGAGCCTCTCTGTGGTAAAAAAAAAAAGTTCCTCTTCTCTGGAATAGATAAAAATTAATATTTTTCTAAGATTAAACACTTAGAATACTTATGAAACTTATTTTAGTGTAAAACCTTTGGAATTATCCCCCCTTTGACTTAGGAAGGATGGTGATGGAGATGGTGATTAGAACCCAGTTCAAATCCTGCTCCCAGCTTTAGTTCAACAACAGTAGAAGAATGACCAAAATTCCTTCCCTAAAGGACTGGAGTTGGACATAAGGTAAAGTATGTGTTGATCTATGTTTGGCATGTTTTTTTTTAGGAAATATTCTTCCTTTTCCCCCTCTTTTCCCCTGTATCACTGGGGGGGGGTCTCATCAATATGTCTAGACACTGAGATAAGAGGCAGGTACATAAGTATGGATGAGATGGATGTAGTTCTTGTCCTCAAAAGACTCAGAGGCCTCAAGAAAGACCTGCACATGCACAATTACACTGTGCTATGATGAGAACCATCACTGGGACAGCAGCACAAGGTGTTTGTGTGTCGGGATCATAGCAACAGAAAGGCCAGTCAACAGAGTACACTAAGGGAACCCATCCCTTGGGAGGCAATGGAATTTGTAGGGAGAATTTTGCTGAGCTGACCAAAGTACTGAGGAGGGAGGGGCATCTCTGTTACCTAGGGGACATGCTGAACATGCGGTCATCAAAAGAGGCACTATCTTTGCTTGGAGTCATTCTCTGTTTCTATGCCAAGACCCATGGAGGCCTAAGCAGGATGTCCCCATTGTACATGCTGTCCATTTGGAGGGTGGACAGGGGATACAGGGTAAAGGTGACACTTGGTCAACCTATAGTGGCACGTGTACATCTCAAGGAGGAAAGAAAAGCCCCTAACAACCAGAATGGCTTTTGACAAAGCAGATCATTGTGCCACTCCAGAGTAAGGAAGATGGGAGATGCCACACGCTAGTGGTGTCTGCTTCAACAGTAGCTGCATCCAGGCCCTTAGGTTACCATCTTGACCAGAAGAAGTCCATGAATTCCTGGGCAGGAATCCTGCAGCCAAGATGGTGGTATAAGAGCCAGAGTTTTTTGTAGGGGCTGTGGAACACCGATGCCTGCAGAACTTCCTCCTGACAACTAGCTGACAGACTCTCTGAGAAACCAGGAAACCAGATCCAAAACTGAACCCCAGCATTGCCCAGCAGCGACAGTTTCTTCCCCAGGCATATGAAAAGGACTTCCATGAGCCAGGTGGAGGTAGCCTGTGCCTTTAATCCAGAGGNGGCAGGCGGATCTCTGTGAGTGCCAGGCCACCCTGGTCTACAGAGTGAATTCCAGGGCAGCCAGGGCAACATAGAGAAACTCTGTCTCAAAAACAAAACAAATTAAAATTAATTAATTAAAAGAAAAAGGGTCTTCAGATGTGTGTAACTATGTGCTTGGATATGAGCATGGACACCTATGCACATAGCATGTGTGTGTTGTCTGCATGTATACTTGATTGTGAATGCATGAGTTATGAGTAATAGATGGTTGTGTATATTTGTATCCTGTGTACATATGTACATACAGTGTACAATATGTATTGTACATATGTGCAAGATATATGGCTTGCATGTTTATGTGCATGTTCCTTATGTGTCACATGTATTTTTGTGGTTATCTGAACCATGCAGGACATGTATATATGTATAGTGTGTGCCTGTGTATGTGAACATGTGTGCTATGCATGTACATATGGGTGTGTGGCTGAGTGAGAGGGAGGAGCTCTCCAGAGCCCAGATACAGGAGTTGCTCCATGGAAGGGAAGTCCCCAGGCCAGTGGGGATAGCAAAGCCACTCTAGCCCTATTTGCCTCCTGCATGGAGATCACAGATCTGGCTGAATCAGCACTAAAGTTGTGAATTCCTCCTCTTCCCAAATATTCCCTCCCTGGGTCTCCTATCCCAGAATTCTGATGTGCCACCCACAAGGATATCTGTCTCCTTGGGGTCCTTCATGCATTGTATCTGCTCTCAGAAATGTCTGGAAACCCTTTTTATCCCATAGTAAGGGAAGATAGAGGGCTGCCTGTCACAGTGATGTTTAGAAAGTCTGTGTGGAGTCCTGTGAACCCTGCATACTCAGGCAGCCACAGGAGCAGGATCCCAGCCCTATCTCAGGGTCTTGAAAGAGGTCTTGTCTTAGTCAGGGTTTCTATCATTGTGACACAACACCATGACCAAAAAAGCAAGTTGGGGAGGAAAGGGGTTTTCAGCTTACACTTCCATCTTGCTGTTCATCACTGAAGGAAGTCAGGACAGGAACTCAAACAGGGTAGGAACCTGGAGGCAGAATCTGATGTAGAGGCCTTGGAGGAGTGCTGCTTACTGACTTGCTCCACACAGTTTGCCCAGCCTGCTTTCTTATAGAACCCAGGACAACCAGCCGAGGGATGGCACCACCCACCACTGGCTGGGTCCGCTCCTAATTGAGAAATGCCTTACAGCTGGATCTCGTGGAAGTATTTCCTCAAATGAAGCTCCTTCTTCTTTGATGGCTCTAACTGTGTCAAACTGACACACAAACCCAGCCAGTGCAGACCTCTTGAAACAAGACTAAAGATGACAAGCCCCCATGGGACATCCAGCTAACTACTGCCCAGCTGTGCTGCCTTGGGCAAGCCTTGGCCTCTCTCATCACTTAGGAAATGGAGCCTGTTGTAATCACAAACCTCATTGAGCGCCCCAAGAAAGTTAAGGCAGAATATTAAAAAAAAAAGGCAGCATCAAAGGTTTATAAGTGTCCAGGAGTTAGTGAAAGGCTTGGTTACTTCTGGGAGGGAGAATGGGTGGGAATAATGGAGCCTCTTGTCTAGGGAAGCCGCCCCCTTTACCACCACTCTTCCCTTCCCTCCACCTCCAGGGAGAGAGGGGGCTGCAATACTCGGTAAGTTTCTAGAGGTAGAGGGGAGGAGCTGTCCCTGCCGGAAGTCCTGTAACTCTTCCCAACAACTGAGCACATAGTCCTTTCTAAAAATCCATACACATGCAAATCAGAAACTACACCATTCATACCTAACACCAAGGATATGCATATGCAGAACATACAGCCCATCATAGGCACTTTTCCACTTGTGACACATCCCAGAAGCCGCAGTACATCACCCGCAGGCAGTTTCACGAATTCAAGAGTTTGGCACAAATGACCGTTCGCATATAAACAGTTCACATCCTACACAGCTCCTGCACGACACTGCACTCACACTTGCTCAAGTGCCCACGCTGCACAGTCCCTTTTTTCTCTAGCCCATCTCACACGCCCAGGCGTCCCTCACTTCTTTGCACAAGATTGCACATAAACACAATGTTTTTACTACTTTCCATCTCTTCCACAAGCCGGCACAACCGGCCACATCTGTGCTCTCCCTCTCTCCCCCGCAACTCCAGCAAGAGGCTTCCCTCTTGGTGTGCAGCGGCCACAGTGGCCAGGAATTAAAATGCAGCAAGGAGGAGCCGGGAGCGTCAG
>LOEQ01003910.1:23573-34903 GCA_001685075.1 Bramus lutescens
GAGAGATTCAAGTCTACCTGTCAATAGGAAAATGGAATCACTGAGTTGAATGGATGGCATATTAAACACAAGGAGCTCTGACACAGGGAAAAAAAATGTCAAGCCTTTCAATGGCTTAAGGGTCAAAAGAGAAATTTTTGTTTTGTTTTGTTTTGTGTTCTTAAGCCTTTGATATGGCTACCTCTGCCTCTTACGACTTCACTGCATTAGTCTCAAGACAGAATTACCACACATGGGCACACAAATATATGTATATAGTCACACACATCAGTCAGATTTTGCTTTTATCTCATTGCCCACTGTTCTCTTACAAAGCTTAATTAAAATTCCTCGTGAAAACTTTGTCTGCTAGCAGAGATGCAGGAAAGCACATGCTATGTTACTCAATAGGCTATATTGCTGATAAGGAGCACATGTTTTCACAATTAAACTCATGTAAATATCTGGAAAGATTATTTTCTTTTGAACTAGAAATAAGATTTTCACTATTCCTAAACAGTAGAAGGAAATCTTGAAAAGAATTATGATGTATACATACTAGAAAGCTAAACTGAGTTCTACCTTAGGCTCATCAAGGAAACATGCAAATTTATGTTAATACTATACATCCTTTTAGTATTGACTGTGTCAGCTTGATTCACTTATAAAAGTACTATTTAGAAGTTTTTTCAGAGAATCTCTGTGCTGATGAGGTAATTTTATAGGTTAAAAAAGTAAATACTTTGTTAACAACTTCTCTTTCACAATCTTGAATGCTGAAGACTAGCTGCTCGAGAAATATCTCAAAACTCAGAATCCTTCTCACACATTTCTCAATGTGTATTTTTGCAAATTATTGATATACAGTAAAGTTAATGTGAACCCATATAAAATGAAATAATGTTAACAAGTGTGTTTAATATGTTTTTAAGAAATAAGCCAAAAGAAATTGTAACAATAGCCCTTCATTTTTTGTAGGAGCCACTATACCTTTAACATACAAATAATTAATTACAGCATTTAAAATTTATGTTTTTCTAGAGAGAATTTTCAGTAGCTTGAATAAGATTCTAATGTTTTACTGCAGAGAAAGTGTATTTGTCTGCTAAAGGCCCTAATTAGTCAATTTCCTCTAATGACAACTGAAATCTAAAAATGGAAAAACTTATGAATTTTAAAATAAACAATTTGTGTCACACTTTTAATAGTAATCACATGAAATATCTTCAAATGTTCTCTCATTTATAAACAATGGGGAAACCCAGGACTTCTTAAGCATTTATCTTACCCCTTTGATGACAGCTGTGTAGTTATCTGAACTGCTTCAAAAGCACACATCACAAGAACAAAAGGAATTAAAATCTGTTTCCAAGAACAACAAATGATGTCATTGATAACAAGTCCCTGAAACACGTTTAACACAAACACTACTTCTGCTTACAGAATGGCTTTCAGTCTCTCAAATAACTTATATATACCAGTTGAGAGGAAATTGAGATAAAGCGTGAACCTGTCACATGGGACAGTGAACAATAATTTAAAAACCAATAATAATACACCAAGAATAACAAGCATTAATGTGTATTCCAAATTAAAATCTTCTACAATTTTGCCCTACTTGACTTATTCTACTGATTCATGACAATGTTCATGTTTTCAAGAGCATGTGACAGTGTGCGCCTAAAGCTAGTCAGCTATGCAGCCTGCTGATGATACACAGATCAGTGGATCTGCTTATTACTAGATGACTACAGCACATGAACATGACTCATCTATTTTATTATTGCTCTTTTGAGTTTAAAAATGTTATTTACTTATGATTAGAAACTTATACTCAGTGTAGTACATTTGAAAACATATATAGAAAACAGAAGATTTTACAGTAATTGAAAGTTCATCATCTAGACAAGTCGTTCTTAGCCTTCCTAATGTTGCAACCCTTTAATACAGTTCCTTATGGTGTGGGAACTCCAACCATAAAATTATTTCATTGCTACTTCATAACTGTAATTTTGCTACCTCTGTGAATCATAATGAAATATCTGACATGCAGGATAAATATGTAACCCCCAATATTATTAATATGTGTGGAGTATTAATTTACAATAACTAAGTTTTAAACTTTTTTCATTCTTTGAGTACTTCATGCAAACAATGAAATGCAATCATATATATCTCCTACTCTTCCCATATCTCTCAAAAGACTAAGTCTGTATTTCATAAGCTGGGGGTGGTATTTGTTAAAAGGACTGATCAATTCTAGGTACATAGGAAAAATGATAACATAGTGGCTGTCCTGTGGTTGGAGACCATGGAGTCAGGAAGCTTCCTCACCTTCAGCAACACACAGTTTTGATCATAGTTCTCCTACAGTCTTTAATTCTGATATGATTTTCTTGAGCTAACAGAATCCTTATTCTTTTATAGTCAAATAGTCTTAAGACTAAAGCAGAGACCAATGCTATCTGGACAAGCAGGGGTACAGGGTCACCTCAATCAACACAAGTTTGACAGGGTACCTCTGCTACAGTGACTTTACAATCTTAACACAACATGATGCACAACCTAAACATCAAAATCTTTAAACCATTTAATGAAAGTAATAAAATCAGAAAACCAACCTTCCACATCATGAGAGCTCCCATCATGAAAGGACTAAACACAGTCAGAAAGCAATACACAGAGGCAAGGTCAAAGCTAGACAATGATAAAGGAAAGAGAAAAGATTTTAGAATTCATACTTTAACTTTAAAAGAATATTATTTTAAAAGAATGCTCAGTTCTCTGAAATTGCCTCTTACTAAAACTGAGTCGCACTAGAATAAACAAAATAGATCTATATGCTAATCTCCATTATTATCATATTATACTCCAATATACTATATTATTGAATATAAAAACAAGGTAAAATGACCAGCAGTTAAGAGCAGTTGTTACTTTTCTAAAGAACCCAAATCATCAGGTGGCTCACAACAGCCTGTCACTCCAGTTCCAGGATACCTGATACTCTTTTGGCCTAAGGGGGAGCGCACACACACACAAACTAAATAAATGTAAAAATTTACCTATTAATAGAAGCTATATTTCCAGTTCCAAAAAATGCAGTCACTAAAAAGAAAACCTACACAGTTAAGGAAATGCATAAATAAACCAGAATTCATAACATTTCTTTCTTTCCAAATCATTTATTCTTGTTTAATTGTCAAGAGAATCTTGCAAGTAGTGACTAATCTTGGTTTACAAATGAAAGATTTCCAACTCTACATCCACATCAAGTGTCTTCTTGATGAGTTTGGGTCAAATCATCTAACAAAGACAGTCCCTCGAATGGAGGGAAGGACATGAGTTCAAGCTGATTTTCCTTTCTCTTTCAGCCATAGCTTCTGTACCTGGTATTTGGTGTGCTCTCTTTTTCATTTATGAAAATAAAAGGCAATTCTCCCACAAAAGCAATTTTATTTTTTATCTGTTTAATCGTCATGAATTGTTTGAAAGGGATGGTTGTGTGCCTTCCTGGTGAATGCATTACAGAGATCTGAAAAACATTAGGTGTATGGGGCTGCTATGACTCCTGAGAAGGCTGCTTTCTTCTTCTCAAGCATCAACAGGATGAACTGTCTGTGCCTGTTCCTTATGACTTTTCAAAAGGATATAGGCCTAGAGCATTAGATATTTTCAGCTACAAGATGGTTTTATTTACATATACTTATCATGGGCCCTTTACATATAAAACTCATAATAAGCTTGTTGATGTCCAGGACTTATGGCTAGTAAAGCACTGAAAATGATGCCTGACTTAATGTAAGTCCTTGTTAAAATGAGCTCTTTCTCATCACACATGTGCACAGAGACTTGGTACAGAGACCCTGCAGGGAAATCAGGGCAGCGTCTAGGGAAAAGGCAGCATCCACATTGATCAGCTGAGATGTAAAGGTATCCTGCAGCCATTCTCCAAACTCAAGCCTGAACCAACTGGCAGCTATTGTCTGGCCTCTGTCTTAAACAGAAGTAGGTACTAAAAACATACATGTGAATAAAATTGTCTTGAAGTTATTTAAATATGCTGGTAAAATTGGTAGACATAGTGGGAAAATAAATTACATCATGAAACAGTAGGTAAGTGTGGTAAGAGCTAATGAGTCATTGAAAAACACAGGAAAAATTAAGGAAGGAATATAAGCAACATGCTAATAAAAACTTGAACTTTAAATTTTTGGGGAAATAATGTAGGAAGCAAACAGTTCAGGTAAGAGGCATAATGAAAATCCATGTGATTTGTGATATACAAGCAGAGGAAGATAGAGACAAGAGGCTGTCTAGGGATCTGGTTCAGTAGTTCATGTCAGAGGCAGGAGGATGTCTAGGGATCTGGTTCAGTAGTCCGTGTCAGAGGCAGGAGGATGTCTAGAGATCTGGTTCAGTAGTCCGTGTCAGAGGCAGGAGGATGTCTAGGGATCTGGTTCAGTAGTCCGTGTCAGAGGCAGGAGGATGTCTAGAGATCTGGTTCAGTAGTCCGTGTCAGAGGCAGGAGGATGTCTAGGGATCTGGTTCAGTAGTCCGGTTCAGAGGCAGGAGGATGTCTAGGGAGCTACTTTGGGTAAGAGCATCCATCATCAGTTGTTACTCAGTTCACACAGGTATCTGCTGATTTCCAGGAAAATGATAGACAGAGGGCTCTCAAGGTCAGGAGAGGTCAGAGTTAGAAAAGTGAATGCCAGAGGTATCTGACAGTACTAGGGGAAAAGCTGTCACTCATTAGACATAGGAAGCAGGCTGCAGAGTGAGACTGGACAAACTATGGTTCAAGATCAGGGAAAGAAAGAAAAAGAGAACAGTGATTTGAAAAAATGGAGAAAATAAAACATACAGCCATAAAAAAGCAGACTAGTAGTGAGAAGGACTAGGAAGAGGGGCCAAAAAGATCTGCTCACAGAACAAAACTTTGAATTATCTATGACAAGTAAAGTCTGGACAGCTAAAGTTCAGTATGGTAATACAGAAACTGTATTGTGTTAAAGCCTGCTGGGACAGAGATCTTAATTATTCTCACAAGAATAGGGAGGGAAGGCAGGAGGGCAAGAGGAAGGATGGGAAGAAAAATGTGAAGGGGGAAGGAAAGGCAAAAGGGAAGAAATACAAATGGCAGCTGAGTAGATGAGGGTGTCAATTATTTTGTGTGATCATTTTGCTGCGTAAGGCGAAGCATCGAACTATACACCTTCCACGTTTATCGGTTTTATTAATTTTACCTCAGAAAAGCTGAAAATTTTGCTAAAATTTTAAAGGAATAACTCGCTATGATTTTCTTGGAACTGGCCAGTTGGTCTTCCTGAACTGAGGCTTCATTGTGCCATCTTTCAAATGTATAATGCTCAGTAATTCCATGGGATCACCTCTGATTGGATCCAAAGCCTATCAGTGAGACTGTAGTTGACCTAACAAGTCTTAGGTAAAGCACACAAGATACAAATTCATAATGGTTTCCTGTAGGGCAGGAGAAATTAAACAGAGGTTGAGAGTTGAAAGAGTTCCGCTTTAGTTTTAACATTTTATTCTTAAGGAATATATGCATATGTGATAAAATCTTAACTGCTAAGAGACTGAATGGTAGGAACACACATTTGCAAAAAAGTATTTGTTTGTTTGCCCTACTAGGGGTTGAACCCAGGGCTTGGTGCATGCTAAGCAAGCACTCTATCCACCCCTGACCTAAAAGCCTACCATCTGTCCTCTCCAAATGATGATGAGAGCTATGTATGTGAGAAAACTTGAGTTGAGAAGGGAGTTAACTGGCCTCTAATAAAAATACCACTATTAAGTAAGAAAAAAAAACACCTGCTACAGCATCTTCCTCTATTAAAATGGGGTTGCCAGATGTTACAGGTCCCAACAAAGGATACAAGGAAAAAGGCCCTGCGGATGTCATCCGGATTGAGCAGTCGAAGTTGAGCTATATCAGTGTTACAGGTGAACTGAATGCTGCCAAGCTGGGAGGCCGGAAGAAATACATTAATAAACAATAGTATTTAGCTTACAAATTTACAGACAAATTAACAATGGCTAAAAATTTATACCATGCCTACATAAAAAAACAAATACAAAAAACCCCACAACAGTGAAATAGTTTAATGACATCTTAATAGAATTCACTGGAAGGAAAACATGTTAAGAACATGCTAAGTGGACATGTAGTGTCATCATGTCATTGAAGTAAGAGTTGGTCTTCTTTCCACACTATATAAATGTTCCACCTTCAAACTGCTATTCAGAGACCTCAGTTATTAGTTTTCTTGTCTTCTTAGGTCAGTTATATAATATTAAAAATATTTCAAAGTAAACATTTATTCTCTTATTTGTCCTGCTAATTCTATTTGCAGATAAATTATTATTTTTCCTTATAAAAACAAAATACTTTTGTCTTTGATAAAAGGGAAAGTCACACCATTAAATAATGTGGAGACACTCTTGCTTAGGTCCCCAACCCTGGAAAAGAAGCCAAAATAGAGTTGAAAGAAGTCTCCCACTGCCATATTCAATATAAATAAACAGCAAGTACTGGCATGCTGCGACCTTCTTTTCTAAACACAAACAGCCTTGCTTTCCATTAAAAGTAGGGTTTGAGAGTGATGCAGTGATTCCCTCTCCTGAAATATTGCCAAGGGTAATTCTTCACTCTTTACACTGATCATCCACACTGGTTCTCTCTCTCTCTCTCTCACACACACCAGCACAACTGCTTCTGTACCAAGAAGTTATTCCGAATGAACAACACCTCTTGGGAGGCAGCCGGAACTAGGTAAGGGTGGAAATGCACAGAAGCACTCAGTCTTTCTTCATCCAACCTCAGTAAACTGAGCAGCGCGTCACCAATGTGTCAGGGTCACCTTAATTCTAGCACAGGTGAGAGACATCACATAACCTTCTAACTCCTCATGAGGACAACCCCTTTAAAAGTGGTTGACTTTTGTCCAGTTCTAGGCACAGCATAGTGTGCAAACTGTCGAAGATATAGTCACTAAGCCAACATCACTAAGATGATAGAATAAGCACCTTGGATTATGATGGCTAGAGAAACAACAATGGGCACTTAAAGATCACCTTATGATCAAGTGAACCGTCAGAAGGGAAATCTGGAGGTGAACCAGGTGTGTGAGCATGTGCTGGGAGACATGTACGCAGTGCACATGCCACAGCATGCCTGTGCAGGCACTGGCTCTCTACTTCTCCCACTTACCTTAGACCACTAAGTGTGCCAGCCAAGTATCAAGCACTTTTATCCACGAGATGTGTTGCTTGCCCTATACTGATATTTTGTTAATCTGATTCTTAATAATTTTCCAAGAAAAACCCAACACATACATGCCATACAAAACTGTACAATCGTATTTTTCTATAAGTAAGAATTTCCTTTATGTATTAATTGTTGACCTTAATTATCAATACAAGTAAAATTTGCTAAGTTTTTAAACTGCTAGATTTCTAGGCAGAAAGAATTTTTGACAAAATAACAGTGTAACATTCTCATAGCACAGAAAATGTTTCAAAACAGAGCAACAATTGTTTGGATGGCTACCTTCTGTTTACAGGAAACGCCAGGCTGTTGTAGGGTCTCTTGTTCCACGTGTGTCCAGACAAACATCAAGCAGGACAACACTAACGGAAAGAGAGCTTCATACCTAAGAGGCAGGAAGTGAGAGCATAGAGATGAAAACAATAACAGAGAAGGCTGAAAATCAAAGCCCGAACTCATTCTTAAAATAACTGTGATAGGGGCTAAAGAGATGGCTCAGCAGTTAAGAGCAATTGTTGCTCTTAAAGAAGACCCAGGTTTGGTTCCACATCATGGCTAACAATAGTCTGTAATGCAGATCCAAAGGATCTGTTACTCTCTTCTGGTCTCTGTAGGTACCAGGTACACACACAGTGCATATACATAAAAGCAAAACAGTCACATATATGAAATAAAAATGAAATAAACCTTAAAAATAATTGAAGTAATACTCAAAATCTTTTAAGTTCTCCAGATAAGAGTAAAGAAAGATACATTTAAATTTCAACTTTAACAGTATCTTGTTTTGAACTTAATTAAATTATGAGATACATGTTTAAAATAGTGGAAATATTTAAAAACCATTCCTAAAGAAGGTAACAGCTATTCATAAAAGAAAGAAAATGCTAAGACAAAGGCAAACAGATAACTTGGGAGGTACAATAACTAATATATGTATCAGGGCAAGACAAATATCCCCAACTTCCTAAAAGATAAGTTTGATACAGGAATACAAACCCCTAACAAGAAAATAAAATGGTCCACAAATACATGAAAATATGTCTGGCTATATCAATAACTGACATGGAAATCAAAACAAAAATGAGATTCCATATGTACTTACCGTGTTTGTCAACATAAAAACACAGTGTTGAGAAGAGTACACTGAAATAGATTCTCATACTATGTATATAGAAACACTCTATAGTGGAAGACCATCTAATGCTATGAATCACAAATATAAAAAACATTCATAAGCCACAATATAAGAACATTAATTCTAAGAAAAATAAGGTATGTGCACTATGAGTCTTACTGTAAAGAAGTTTACAGAAGGGAGCAATAAAGGTGTGAAGGTCTTGCATATCTACGGGACAGTGATTACAAATGTACCTGTACCTCTGTAAGATGGAAGACAGTAGACATAAAACAAAAAAGAAAGGAAGGAAGGAAGGAAGGAAGGAAGGAAGGAAGGAAGGAAGGAAGGAACAAAGAAGGAAGGAAGGAAGGAAGGAAGGAGGGGAGAGAGAGAGAGAATAGAGGTTTTTTTCACACTGCCAAGCCTTTTCAAAATTGCTTCTGCTCTAGCTTGGGGTAAGTGCTCCACCTCCACGATCCCCAAATGCTCCACTGCAGCACTTACCATGCTGCTTTGGTCATACAAACGCGTTTAGACTCCTCCTACTTTATGAACAGATATGCAAGTCTAGCTCACATGAAGTGGTTCTTAAAGAATAACTTTATTGGAAGCTACACAACAAAAAGACATAAGTAACTTTGCTTCACTTTTTACCACTGAACTCTAGGCCCTATGACACTATTTCCCAGACAGGAAGGTGCAAAAGAAACAAAATGCTTTCAACTCTACCACAATGGCAAAATACTGAAGACTGGGCAGAAACATCTAGATTTGAGGAAATACATACAATCACCTTGTATGTAGGATATAGGATGTCCTAGGATATAAGTATAGACTATATACATGAGAAAATATCATTAGCAAAATGGACAGAAAGAGTACAAAGCAGTCATTTATAGCCCATTAAAATTGCATTTAGCATTCTTATTTGAAGGAAAAATAGCATTACTAAGGGTATGATAAAATGACATCTCTTGTAGTTTGTTGGTGATATAAAATAGCACTTTCCTAAAAACAAATAGAACTTTTTGTTAAAAAAAAAAAAGTTCATGCCTAATGGACCTCATCCATCACACTGAAAACCATACAAAAAATAAACTCACAAACACTCAAAAACAGAAACAGCCAGCTTCATAGCTATCAACTCAGTTCCATTATTCAAAGTCTATTCACTTCCTAACCCATAAAATCAACTTTCCAGTTCTTATTGTTAACACTGCAAAACACGATTCTTATTTTATAGCCATGAGCAGCTGCACTGCAGGCCTGCAGTACAGTAATAGTTCTTTGGGTGTGTTTGCTCAGTGCTCAGGATGCTGGAAATGTGAAAGACAAAAACTTGACTATTCAGATCAAGAAGGTGCATTCCCTAAGAAAAGGCAGATGATGACTTTGAAAATATTTGTCTATTTTTATTTTCTATGTATGAGTATTTTGCTTGTATGAACATGTATGTACTGCATGCATGTTTGTATGCAAGGAGGCCAGAGGAGGGCACTGAATCCCCTGGAAGTGCACTTACAGAAAGTTGTTAGTACCATAGATATTCTGGAAACTGACACTGGGTCCTCTGAAGAAGCAACCAGAGCTCTTAAGTGCCCAGTCATCTATACAGCCCCATGGCACCAAGACTTTTACAAACATAGCTGCATAGCAAAGTCATTCTTTCTAATACACAACCACGAATCGCTCAGTACTTCAGAGCTTTGACCCTTTCTAAAATGCAGACAAGATTAGAAACAGTCCTCGTAAGAGACTTTACCGCTTGAGACAATTTTTCATACACATCCAGCAAATCTAAATTAATATGGAAAGACCAATAAAATGTCATCACGGACTAAGAGAATGTAATGAAATACTGAACCCTAAATTGCAGTCTGCTGATTTGGCCTCTGGGCAGATTGGAATGGGCTGAAAATGCATTTAGATTTGTATTATATTTTGCTATGCAAAGGGATAATGTAAACAAAATTTCAGAGGGAAATATTTAACAACTTAACAAATTATTTCCAAGAATTGTAATAGCTTTCATTTGCATAAAATTAATTCAGGGCTGATTACTAATGAGTCTTTTTATTCATTAAATCAAGGATGTATTGTTAGAATTCAAGATTACTATTACTCTATAATACAATAAAACTGCATTTATTCTAAGAATCTCTATGCCTGAATAGTCACTGAATTATACAGAGAAACTTCTATTTTGTCCAAAACAGTGATTAACTACATGATTTGCAAAACTGACAGGAAACCAAGAAACTGTACTAACCTGAGAGACTAGAACACACAGTTTCAAGACCCTTTGCAAAGCTAAACCTAAACTCTGTGAGTGATGGCTCTCTACTGCATTCGTTAGTGAGGTCACACTCGGCAATGACATTCTGATTTTAGGCACAAACTTTCCTGATCTTGATTTTCTTAAAATAAACTAATGTAATTTTGATAATCTGTTTGAGGGTCTCTCAAAGACCATTAAATTGATTGAAAATACTTTTATTTATTATATATTATCATAAAACTTGTCTCAAGGGTAAGTTACAGAATAAATCACTCTATATTAAGAATTTTTTTTACCTACAAGCTTAAACTATTCTTTCTTCCTTATACTCCTTTGTTTCTAATCCAGATCTATTTCTAAGATTTATATTTTATTCTTTTTTATTATTGATTGAATTTTTTCACTGCCAAAAATTGAAGCCAGACCCCTGTGCATTACAGAGAGAGGCTTCTACGCTCCCTGTGGGATCTTTGTCTTTATTGTCAGCCCGATAGAATCTAGAATCAGCTGGGAGATGGGCATGTATATGAGGGATTATCCTGATCATGTCAATTGTGGGAAGTACCATTGTCTGGAAGGAGACCCTGAACTGCACAAAATGTAGAAGTAACAGGAGCATTAGCATGCTGTCACGGCTCTCTGCTGGTGGTTACAGATGCCTCTGA
>LOEQ01003910.1:34922-51058 GCA_001685075.1 Bramus lutescens
CACACCCTGGAACTGTAGTCCAGAACAAACCCCTTCCCTGAGTCCCTTTTGTCCAAGTATTTATCACAGCAACAGGGAAAGGTTTTTAAAGGACAGGTTCCTGCTATATGGCACTAGCTGGTCTCAAACTCAAAACCACTGCCTCCACCTCCTGAGACATGTTCCACCATTTCTTTAAAATTGATTACACATTCCTATGAACCCCCAAAAGGTCAAATCATTACTAAGTGACTGTTAAAAAATAGCACATATTTCTTTATTCTAAAATACATTCTTTCTCAAGCAAACCTCTAAGTGTGATTTGTTTTGTTTCCAAGACATGGTTTCTCTGAGTAGCCTCACTGTCCTGGAACTCACTCTGTAGACCAGGCTGGTCTTGAATTCATAGAGATCCACCTGCCTATGCCTCCTGAGTGCTGGATTAAAGGTGTGTGTGTGCCACCAAAGTCAAGCTAAGTGTGTTCTCTTAATAGAACAATATCATCCCCAGATAAGGGGATTTTATCCTTTAATTTATTATATAAAACAAAAAGTTTTGCATATTTTAATTTAAAGACTGATAATATAATAGAATTATTCTAAAATTCTAGCAATAATGTGGAGAAATGAAAAGTGTCTCAAATTATGTTTATCACTATTGAATAAGAACAACTAGATTCTCACACACTTCAAGATTTATTTAAAAATTGCATATCTCAAAGCAAGCTCAGCATAACATTTCTTTATTAAGCAACTAAGGAGAGTTTTCATGGTGTCCATGTTATATGTTCAGAGCTGTGTCCCACAAATATGTTAGTCAGGGAGAATGGGAAAAACAGGGTATGTTGGGACCTTTGGTGAGAGGGCTTTAATGCCCGCCCCACTTTTCAAGTCTAGATCACATGGGATGCTAAGGTCCATGGGCAAGAGCTTTCAGAAGGTCTCTGTAATACTTAATTAGGACGGCTAAAATTCCTGAAGAGTGACTCAGGCCTTGGACCCTAGATGGCCCTAATCTGTTGATAGCATCATGGTGAATACCGGGCTGAGTTTAATTTGGATCAAGACAACATATATTATCCAAAATTTAAACTATCAGTGGTATTTACTCAACTTTTCTGTCTTTATCCTTTGTTCTAAAGTAAAAACTCTTTATCCTCATAGGATGTAAGGAAGGATTAAGCAAAATCAAATTCAAATGACATGTCTGGAATGTCAATACTCAGGAGTCTGAAGCAAGAGAATTAAGAGTTTGAAGCTAGCTGGGGCTACACACTGAGTTCAGTTGGAGTGTGTGTCTGGAAGTCAAGAATTCTTCCCTTCAAAGTCAACATGGAAACTATAAAATTATCTTCACTAAATTTTAAAGTAATGTTTCAGGGTTCATGGCAAATCAACCCACCAGATTCTTTGTTTAAATCTATTTGGTAAGAAAATTTCAATTCTGTTTTAATTTTAATTCTGTGCATGCCTTTAATCCAAGTACCCAATGCAGTCAGGCAGAGCTCTGTGAGTTCCAGGTAAGGCTTGTCTATACAGTGAGATCTTGTACCAAAAGCAAAATGAAAAAATTTAATCTTTAAAAGAGATTTCTTTTTATATGCATGCATATTTTCCTGCCAGTTTGTGCTCACGCATGCAAGTTCCTGCAGAGGCCAGAAGAGGGCACTAGATCACATGGAGCTGGAGATAACAGACAGTTGTGATGCTGGGAACTAGTCTTTTTCTACCAGAGCATCAGGCAATTTTACCTGCTGAGCCATCCATCAATCCAGCCCTAGAGATTTTCAATTTTAAACAAAAGTGAAATAACTTCTTTGGAAATACTTTCAAAATTCCTTATACCAAAGAAATATTTTAATTGCAATACATGTAAGCAAGAATAAAAACAAAATAATATATTCAAATAATAATGAACAAATTAAAGTATTTAAAGACTGTGTTTTTCTTTTGGTGGTGCTGAATACTAAGCTCAGGACCTAACACATGCAGGTCAAGCTTTCAACCCAAGTTATAGCGCAACCTTAAAGCATGCTTTAAAATGCATTAAGCAATAGCATCTTTGTCAAGGAACAAGGCCATAAGAAAGCTTCATTTAGCAGAGTGCAAGTATTCCTTGTTTCCTGTGGCCTGTTGTGGCGGGCTCCAGCTGTTTTCCCCAGAAGACGTACTGGAGCACTACTCTGGACACAAGTTCTCATCTACCTTTCATGCTTTAGTGGTTCTCAACCTTCCTAACACCGCGGCCCTTTAATACAGTCCCTCATGTTGTGGTGACCTCCAAGCATAAACTTATTTTTTTTATTACTTCATACCTGTAATTTTGCTGTTATGAATCATAATATAAATATGTGATAGCAAGATATCTGAGAAGCGACCCCTGTGAAAGGGAAGTTCAACCCCAGAGGGGTTGCCACCACTTGAGAACCACTGCTTTAGACTAATCTATGATGCATATTAAAAAAAAAAAAAGACTCTGCTTTGTACTGTTTTAGTTGTGGTGGTTTTGCCCCTTAGCCCTGGAATCCTCACCTGTAAACATCTAGCAGGGGACTGCAGTGGGGTGGGGATGAATGAGTGAGAATGGGAAGTACCCAGACAGGAAGAGTATTTGAGGATCTTAAGCTGCTTTACCTAAGTTCTACAGCCTGGTCTGCTCATCAAGAGGTTACTTTGCTCAGACTCGTCAGGGGATTGCCCAAGCTTTACATAATTTGTCATAATTCCCTTATATACCTTTGCATGCACTGGCAGTTAATGAAGATAATTTAAACAGTGTCTCCAGTCACACATACTCTGAAAAAGCCAAATTGGGCACTGAGACTTGAATCCCTAAATCGCTTACAAACAGAAAACCAACACTACTAATACCAACACCAATAATGAACAAAGACAGATGATATCATAACTGTGAAAGCAGTTATCTATGCCCTCAAAGCAGGAACACCTTGACATTGCTCTGTCAAGGGTAAGCTTCATGGGCCAGAGCTGAGGTTTCATGCTATGACAAAGCGAAGGTCAGAATGATGTCTAAACCTCTATAGTTCAGGAGATAAAAGCTGTGAGGGATGTGAGCATTAAATTAAAGGAGTTAAACTGTGAACAAGTTTTCTTCAGTTTCTTATATGTTAAAAATTATTTGCTGTATTTCCTGCTAGATCCCTGCCTTTGAATAGGTTTTAAAACAAAATAGCTTGTTTTCTTAAGTACAACAGGAAGCAATGATGCTGTTCTGTTATAGACAAATTTCTGTTTCCCTTCTAGCTGTATACTCCAGTCACTGATCAGAATAGAGATCGTAACACTGTGGGAAAATATATATAAAAAATGCAACAAAAATAAAGATCATTCTTAAAAATCTCTTTAGATTTAAAATTCTGCCATTATCCATCAGGATTTCCTAATACTATAATTAAATAAAATTTCAGCAATTACTACAAGTAAAAAGAAATAACAGACAATACTATGAAAATTATGAGAAAAATAAAACAGAATTTTATATCAAGTCATTGATGTGTGATTTCCCCTCTTTATGCTGTGATTATCTTTAATGATTAAAGAAACTGCTTTGGACCTATAGCAGGGCAGAACTTAGGTAGGTGGGGAAAACTAAACTGAATGCTAGGAGAAGGAGGCAGAGTCAAGGAGAAGCCATGGAGCCGCTGCCAGAGACAGATGTGCTAACAAACCTTTGCTGCTAGGCCATGATTAATGGAGATAGGTTAAATTCAGATGTAAGCATTAGCCAATAAGAAGCTAGAGCTAATGGGCCAAGCAGTGATTTAATTAATACAACTTCTGTGTGATTATTTCGGGGATAAGCAGCTGGGAAACTAACTAGCAGCCTCTTTTACCTACTCAAATACAAAATATAAAATATTTCTAATTTATTTTTCAATATTTAGAAAACATTCTTATTTCCAAAGCTTAGGTACCAAAGGAGAAAAGTCAATTTAGCATTTAGAATTTGCAACTGTGAAATTATATTTTAAGAAAAGTTTATACATATATTTGCAACAATAATAATTATAGAAGACGTCATGAACTTGAGAAGGAGGGGGCATGGGAGGGGTTGGAGGAGGAAAGGAAGGCATATAAATAATGAAATAAACAGTAGTCATGAAATTCTCCCCCCAAAAGATTGTTTTTTAAATAGAAAAAAAAGTTTATACCCTGTGCTCAGAAGCAAGTAGGTTGGCATCAAGGAAAGAAATATGCTGGAGAGTCGCTGGAAGAGAGCTGTGGAACTCAGGAATGGCACAACCAACGAGGAGGCTGCAATGAAAGAAGAGTCCTGTGTCAGCTCTTCAGACCCAAGAGACCCACCACCACTCACACAATTTAGGCTTTGTGTGATCTTAATACAATGCCAGGGTTTCTGTAAGAAAAAAAAACCATTACATTCTTAACTAAAATTACACCTTGCTTTAATTATACCGTGGGTTAAATAACTCAGATTTTCTCAACTTTATCCAAATCAAATCATTATAATATTAACTCCCAAATAAATAATTTATTATTTTCTCATGAAATAAAATTATTACTTAATGTTCAGCAACTTGTTTCTTTGACATTTATGTCATAGTTCAAAGACAACAAATTCTCTAGAAATTGATGATGTCTAATGTCAGAGAAGTAGGCATCTAGAGTTGTAATGTGCCACCTGGTATATCAAGATCAGGAAGGAATGACTTCAACATATGTCAGAGTTGTGGAAGACAGAGAAACAAGATATTTCATAACAAAACCAAACTTGAACAACACTGGTGTAGGAGGTCCCTCTGTTTGTGTGTTGCTTTCATTGGTTAATGAATAAAGAAACTGCCTTGGCCTAGTTGATAGGGCAGAAAGTAGGTAGGCTGGGAAGACAGAACTGAATGCTGGGAGGAAGAAAGGCATTGTAGGAGAGACACCATGGGTCAGAGACAGACATGCTGAATCTTTCCTGGTAAGCTACTGCCATGTGGCGATATACAGAATAGAAATGGGTTAAATCAAGATGTGAGAATTAGCAAATAAGAGGCTAGAGAGAATGGGCCAAGCAGTGATTTAATTAACACAGTTTCTGTGTGGTTATTTTGGGGCTAAGCAAGCCGGGAGGCAGGGATGAACAAGCAGCCCCTCCTTGCAACACAATACTTATCTACAAATCCAGCCCTACAAAAAGTGCTAGAAGGAAAACAACAACCCAAAGAAGTTAGTAGCACCCACAACAACACAGCCAATAGATAATACCACATCCACAAATCCCAAAGAAGGAAAACATACATACTACCACCACCGCCAACAACAAAACCAAAAAAATAACATGAATTAACAATCACTGGTCATTAATATCCCTTAATATGAAAGGACTCAATTTGCCTATAAGAAGACACAGGCTAACAACATGGATACAAAAACAGAATCCATTCTTCTGCTGCCTACAAGAAACATACCTCAACTTCAAAGACAGACATTACATTAGAGTAAAATAGTGGAAAAATATTTTTCAATCAAATGTACCTAAGAAACAAGCTGGTGTAACTATCCTCTCAACTAAATCATCACTAAGTCAAGGAAGAAATAAAGAGAAATTAATGACTTCCTAGAATTCAATGAAAATACACAACATATCCCAACTTACGGGACACTATGAAAGCAGTGCTAAGCAGAAAGTTCACAGCACTAAGTGCCTACATAAAGAATTTGGACAAATCTCACACTAGCAACTTAACAGCATACCTGAAAGCTCTAGGGAAAAAAGAAGAAGCAAGCTCACCCAGGAGGGGTAATATTACAGGAAATAATCAAATTGAGGGCTGAAATCAATAAAATAGAAACAAGTAGAACAATAGGAAGAATCAATGAAACAAAGAGTTGGTTCTTCAAGAAAATCAACTAGACAAGCCCTTAACCAAAAGGCAGAGACAGAATATCAAAATTAACAAAATCAGAAATGAAAAAGGGATATAACAATAGACACTGAGGAAACCAAGAAAACAAAAACTCAGGATAGCCAAACCAATCCTATACAAAAAAGAAACTTCCAAACACAACACCATCCCAGACTTCAAGCTCTATTACAGAGCTACAGTAATGAAAACAGTTTGGTACTGGCATAAAAACTGACAGGTGGACCAATGGAATGGAATTGAAGACCCGGACATAAATCTACACACCTATGAACACCTGATTTTTGACAAAGAAGTGAAAACTGTAAAATGGAAAAAGAAAGCATCTTCAATAAATAGTGCTGGCATAACTGGATGTCGACATGTAGAAGAATGCAAATAGATCCATATCTATAGCCATGCAGAAAACTCAAGTCCGACTGTATCAAAGACCTCAACCTAAATCCAGTTATTCTGAACCTAATATAGAAGAGAAAGTGGGAAGTAGCCTTGAATGCATTGGAAGAGGAGACCATTTCCTAAATATAACACCAGTAGCACAGACACTGAGATCAACAATTAACAAATGGAACCTCCTGAAATTAAGAAGCTTCTGTAAGGCTGAAAGACATTTAAGGAATCACTCAACATCATTAATCATCAGGGAAATGCAAATCAAAACAACTCTTGAGATACCATCTTTCACCTGTCAGAATGGCTGAGATAAAAAAAACACTTGAGACAACTTATGTTGGAGAGGATATGGAGTGCGGGGAACACTCCTCCACTGATGGTGGGAGTGCAAACTTACACAATCACTTTGGAAATCAGTATGATAGCTTCTGAGAAAACTGGTAATCAATCTACTTCAAGACTCAGCAATACCACTCTTGGGCATATATCCTAAGATTTTCAACAACACCACAAGGACACTTGCTCAACTTTGTTCATAGCAGCATTATTCATAATAGCCAGAACTTGGAAACAAGCTAGATGTTCCTTAATTGAAGAACAAATAAAGAAAATGTGGTATATCTACACAATAGAGTATTAATGGAAAAAAAACAATGACATCATAAAATTTTCAGGCAAATGGATGAAACTAGAAAAAAAAATCATTCTGAATGAGGTAACACAGACCCAGAAAGACAAGCACGGTATGTACTCACTCATAATTGGTTACTAGATATAAAGCAAAGGAAAACTAAATCACAGTCCACAGACCCAGCAAAGCCAGGTAACAAGGAGGAACCTAACTGCGGCATACATGGATCGCCCTAGGAATTGGGAATTAGAGAAGTTCTCTTGGGTAAACTACGAGGAGAAGAGAAGGAAGGGGATGGGGGATGAAAACATGAGGGAACAAGATGGTCAAGTGAGGGGAGGGACAGAGAGGAAGAGCAATGAAAGAGACATCTTGATAGAGGGAGCCATTTTGAGGTTAAAGAGAAACCTGGTGCTAAGGAAATTCCAAGGAATCCACAAGGATGACCCCAGCTAAGACTCCTAGCAATAGTGGAGAGGGAGCCTGAACTGCTCTTTCCCTGTAATCAGATTGGTGACCACCCTAATTGTCATCATAGAGCCTTCATCCAGTAACTGATGGAAGCTGATGCAGATCTACAGCCAAGCACTAGGCCAAGCTCCTGGAGTCCAGTACGAGAAAGGGAGGAGGGAATACGTGATCAAGGGCAGGGGTCTCAAGAATGTGACAGGGAAAACCACAAAGACAGCAGACCGGAGCTAAAGGGAGCAGACTGACAGCTGGGGGAGCCTACATAGGACCAAACTAGCCCCTCTGAACATGGATGATAGTTGTGTGGCTTGGCCTGTTTGTGAGGCCCCTGGCAGTGGGACCAGGATTTATCCCTGGTGCATCATCTGGCTTTTTGGAGCCCATTCTCTGTGGTGGGATACCTTGCTCAGCATTGATGCAGGAGGATGGGCTTGGTCCTGCCTCAACTCAATACGTCAGGTTTAGTTGACTCCCATGGAAGTCCTTACCCTCTCTGAGGAGTGGATTGATGGTGGGGGGAGAATATAGGGGGAGCAGGAGGAAGGGGGGAGGGGGAACTGTGGTTGGTGTGTAAAATAAAAAAAAAATTTAAATAGACTTAATTCCATCTCTTCCTTCTGGGTATTCACTTTTGAAGCACTTGTAAGCCACCATGTGGGTGCTGGGTTCAATCTGAGTTCTCTGCAAAAGCAGTAAGCACACTTAATTACATAGCCATTTCACCAGCCCCACATCTAACATTCTTAAATAAGGGTGCCGCACAGAGGACATGAGTGGAAATACCAAATAGCTTTATGAAGTAAGCATGCATCATGCTGGGAAATAGCTAGCCACTGATAGCCGTTCACTAATCTGTATAAAACCTGGAAATGTGAAGACTGACATGAAAATTAAATATATGTTGTGCATATACAGGATGGAATATTCAAAAACAACTTCTTTTAGAATCACTTGGGAGATGTTATTAGATGCACAGAAGTCCACAGTCCAATCATCAAGCCATAAATATTCTATCAAGTAACTCTTATTAATCTATGTATGCTCACGAAAGTTCTACTTTCTTTGTCAATTCCATAAAAAAAATAGAAATAATAGCTGGCTACATTTTCCTTCATCAAAACTGCTTCTTTCAGTTCAATATAAACATAAAGGTATCATTTTTAAGATTAGAGACTGAAAATAAATTTTTCCAATTTGGTTCGAGGGGCCACTTACCTAATGTTGCCCAGCTCACAATCTGATTCATAAGAGGCAGGCCTTCTTTCTTTAACAGACTGTGGTGGGTGCTGTATACAACATACATAGAGAGCACTGTACTCAGCATCTGAAAACACACACCAAACCGGTTAGCAAAGGGAAGGCAGGGAAAGGTGACACATTAGAAAGAAAATGCTGAGAAAGCTCTGAGGAAAACTGGAACATGGCTGAAATGCTGGGACTAGAACAGGCTGCCTTCTTGTGCTCCAGAACTATAAGTTAGCACTGCATGCAAAGGCCCAGACTTGCCTGAGGATGACATGAGGCACACACATTCTCAAGAGCACTATAGCATACCTCATCAATATTTCTATTTAGAAGTATCTGCTACAAATATAAAGAGAGTGTGTAGTTTAATGCCTTTCCCACCTCTGTTCCTCTGAACAGCAATATCCATGTATTTATATATTCAACACATTTTTGATGGCCCTGTGAACTGAGACAGTATAAGTGCTCATTACACGTTACTGGATCAGAGGCGTCAGCTTGACGTCTGTTTTCATAAAAACTGCTTTATTGCAGTATAGTCTCTCCCTTCATTTATGCATTGTCTCCGTTTGTGCTGACATGCTAGACTTGAACATTTTTAACAGATTCCATATGCATGAAAACCAAAAATATTATACAGCTGTATAGAAAAATGACTAATGATCCCTGAACTAGCGAACTGATTACCATTTTAAAGAAATCAGCTAAAGTATGGCCACAAGAAAATAACCTCACAGAGTTTAGATCAGTGGTCTCATGAAATCAGAGATTAAAATGAATTTATTTTGTCTTTTTGTGGCATAAATTAAGATACAAAAAATGCTGTGAATAAGGCAATGATGCAATTCTAATCCTTTCTATTGCAAGACACTGTGGGGGTTTGAATAGGAATGTCCTCCATAGACTCATGTGTTTTAATGCTTGTCCCATAGAGAGTAGCACTAATAGGATGTGTGATCTTGTTGGAGTAAGTGTATCACTGTGGAGGCGGGCTCTGAAGTCTCACACCATGACTAGTAAGTCAGTTCACTTCCTGTTGCCTGTGGATCAAGACAGCACTCTCAGCTCCTTCTCTAGTACCATGTCTGTCTGCAGGCTGCCATATTTCTCATCATGACAATAATGGACTAAACCTCTGAAACTGTAAGCCAGTCCCAATTAAATGCTTTCCTTTATAAGAGTTTCCATGGTTATGTTGTCTCTTCACAGCAAAAGAAACCCTAAGTAAGACTGATATATTCTAAATTCAGAGATGCCAAAATGAGAGGAAAAAAAGCCTTGGCATCAATAAAATATGTCAGGCAGCACAGGAATTAAAGCAAATTATTAAAAATAATGCAAGAACTTTATAATGGAGTTATATAATACTCAGGAGTATTTCTAACAAAGTATAAAAGAACTTAAGCATTATAATCTTCCCTCGAGTTAGGAACACACACTCCTGTCAAAGCTCTCATTACTGTAGGCGGATTCTGTCAAAACTACCCCAGCTTTAGAGGAAAGCCAGTAAGTGTGCCATTTATAATGAAACATATGTTCATAGGCTCAAAAGGATGTTTACAAAGAATTTCTTCTCTACTTATGCACTGACTATTGCTCTCCAAGAATGAATGTAACTTGTTATACCTTTTAAGCATGGTATATTTTTATTTCACACTGCTCTGTTCGGAGAGAAAGTTTTGAGGAGGCTCATACAGTTTTGGTAGAGCTGCAGATATGGTTATTTATCCATTAAAGGACAGAGAGAAGAGCTGATGTGGAAGCGGTGTGAGGGGGAACTTAAGTGTGAATATAAGCTACTGCAGCCACTTTGGATATCGATCTGGAGGTTCCTAAAAAACTAGAAATAGAACTGACATATAATCCGGTTGTACCCCTCTTGGCATACACCCGAAGGACCTTATATCCTACTACAAAGCCACCTGAATACCCATGTTCACTAATACTCTATTCATAACAGCTAGGAAAGAGAATTAAGCTGGAGGGCTGTTAACAGATGAAAGGGTAAAAATACAGCATAATTTACTATTGCTGAATTTGACTGCCATGACTAGTGCACACATGAACTCACAGTGCTATGATTACCTGCACAAGAGCAAGCCAGACTACATTATGGCATAGATGGGGGAGGTAGTCTCTAGGCATCACCACCAATTGGGGAGCTATTGGAAGCTGACAGCTATGAGAGAGGGAGAGATGGATAATCGTTATTTTTTGAGGATGTTCCCACTGGTTGGTTTCCCACGCTCCAGTGGATGGCCCTACACCCATACATCTAAGTATAGC
Organism: Bramus lutescens; assembly: GCA_001685075.1. Classification (NCBI taxonomy): domain Eukaryota; kingdom Metazoa; phylum Chordata; class Mammalia; order Rodentia; family Cricetidae; genus Bramus; species Bramus lutescens. Next base: position 45,822 of record LOEQ01003910.1, read on the forward strand.
ACTAGATGGACTTGGTGTTACATATACATAATGGGCTATTATTCAATTGTAAAGCAAAAAGAAATTATGAAATTCATAGTTAAGTGGATAGAATAGAAAATAATCATTCTGAGATACCTGAAACCCAGAAAGACAAATACTGCATGTTCTCTCTTATATCTGGAGGATAGATTTGATTCTTTGGATATGTATGTTTAAATTAGAGTACCAATAGATGGCAAGAAACCAGTATGGGGTCATGGGAGGGCACACAAGTTGTTGGTCAGACCCTTCTCAGTAATATTATAGGCTATCGCCATAGTTTTCAGTTACCCTCCAGAGCTTACTGGTAAGATTTCTGCTGAAGATTCCACATACTTGAGTCATGAGAAGTTGAGTGGTACTAACCTGGAAGCTGCATCCCAACTCCCTAGATTTTACAGTGCAGGAAGGTACTATGCATGCTACTGGGGGAGAAAAACAAGCAACAGTTTTACCCAGCTGTGAGCCCTTCCAGTTGAAATAATGACGGGACTGGCAATGCAGGCCCACTGGTGGAACAGCTGCACAAATATTGTAGAGTAAGCAGCCACTTTCTGCTTGGAATTGCCGTCCTTGACAAAATGAAGCTCATTCGTTGTACTGCTAACTGGACCAAAAACCTGCGACTGGCAAGGCCACAGGCCCTAGATTAGAACCTAGCACTATTATTCTGCTAAATGGATACTAAGTGTCCCCTAAATTCTCATCTTTATACCCATACAGCAGAGCATCTTTCAGCACTCATCAGAGACACTATTTTTTATAGTATATGGAGATCAATACAGAGTACGCTTGGTCAACATGCAGAGAGTAAGGGATCGTTGTGAAGAGGGGATGGAAAGATTATAAGAGTCTGAGGTGATAAATGTCAGACATGACAGCACCACGGCATACATGAATTCACAACTGCATGCATAGGCCTGCAGGAGATCAAGCCAGCCAAATCCTAGCACACACGGGGCGGGGAGCACATAAAGCCCCATCCCTCTCAGAGAAGTTACTGGCAGTTGATGGCTTCTGGAGGAGGAATAGTCAGTTTTCTTCAGGAATGTAGCAGAAAGTAAATTCAATGGATTTAAGAAGCAAACATACGGCTGGGCAACGGTGGCGCAATCCTTTAATCCCAGCACTTGGGAGGCTGGGGAAGGTGGATCTCTGTGAGTTCAAGACCAACCTGGTCTACAAGAGCTAGTTCCAGGACTGGTTCCAAAGCTACAGAGAAACCCTGTCAAAAAAATAAAATAAAATAAAATAAAATAAAAAAGGAGCAAACATATGAAGTTGGAAAGAATAGTGTTGGGGGATAAGGGAGAAATTGAAAGGGAGGGAAAAGGGAGTGGTTTTGACCAAAGCATATCATAGGGATGTATAAAATGCTAAAAAAAAAAGGCATAAAATTGAAGGAGGAACATATTCATGGGGACATGAGAGTAGCTGACAGAGGAAATTAGGGATTGATATAATTATATTTTACTGTTTATATGTATGAAATTCTCAAGAATAAAGAAAATGATAATAAAAACAAATACATTTAAATCTTAAAATAAGAAATAAAGCCTATTGCTGAAAACAAAAAAATTTGAAGAGGATTATTAGCCTATTAAAAAGTGCTTTCTATTCTTATATATAAAATTATACCATTTTATGAAATATGGCACTATATAATCTCTACTTTTCACAATCTCATTAACTATTTGCTACACTGACATTAAAACATAAGCTGGCATTAAATTACGGAAAACCATACATCCTGTAAACAGATATCTGGGCATCAACAGATGTTAAACCATTGAGGTTAATGCTCTTTTGCTGTACCACAGCTGGCAACCACCTTAAGCCATCTCCCAGGCTGTCACTTCCAAGCAGCATGGTGTATGTGGGGATGGCATGGAATCTCCGTGCAGAGGAAGGACTTACAGCTCATGTTTGGTCAGTAAAGATGGCTGAAAGCGTCCTTAACTGCTGCTCTGGGAATCTTTGGCTACGTCTTACTGATCTTTTGCTATTTAGGTTTATTTCTGTGTGCTACCTTAAACAGAAAATTTACTTCCCAGCTGACAGTCTTGAGAGGTAGGAACACAGGAGTGTAACAGAGAATAATAATGATAAGATACACTTTATTATATGGTTACTATGACATACTGTTGAACTGTAACTGACCTGTAACAAAGGCACCAACAGCTCCTCCTTGGCCACAGTAGTTTTTCTTTTTGTGAGAGTTGTTAGAATAGCCAGGGACAGCAGAAGAACCAGCAAGCCCGCACCCATGCTGTTTCAAAACAGAGTTCACATTAAAACTTTTCTAAAGAAGCATACTAAAGACAGCATATGAAAACATGAGACACTTTACGCAAATGCAGAACTCTCAAGCATTTCGATTAATCCACAGGAAGTAGTAGTAAAGCTGGCATAGGAATGGTGGGAAATAGCAGGACAAGCACACGACAGGGCTCATTGTAACCACTCCTCTAATTCATCCCGTGTCATTCACTAACTGCAATCTTTTTTAATCTGAACTGGGCAAACATACAGAGAGCATATAAAGACAGCTTAAACAAATGACTGTTGTCATCAGCCATGCAGATTCTAACTCTGAGAATCACTCACACAGCATCCTCTTAGGCCAATAGCTCCCTCCTGTCACTGGTCTTGGTGTGTCTCAGCTGGCAAGGCTGTAAGGTAGGGCAGCGGTCCCAAAGGTGTTGAGGGAATACATCACCATACACGCATCCTATAGATGATGAAGTAGCTAATTTCCTTTTCTAGACCATCAGGAAGATGGTCACTGAAATCACATGTAACTAATATCAAGGAATTTTAGCTCTATTTCTTTCTTCATAAAAATCTGATTAATATAACTGAAAGTATGTTCAAGATACAATGTAGAACTCTAATTAAGAGAACTTTGGAAAAATTATCTTGTTCGAGAAATAAGCAAGTGTAAATGAATGGTTAGATATAGGCCAAGAACATGGTAGACATTTGTTTTAATTTTTCACATAATCTCTGAGAATCATAAGACAGTAACGCTTTAAGATGTATTATAATAAAACTCAAAAAAATAGCTAAGTAGAATAAAAATGTTTGCTTTTTCTCTTTCTTTCAAAAACTAAATTGCATTTTTACTCATTGGCAACTCCTTTACATTAGTACGCTCGGCTCTCAGGAAGCTCACGGTCACACTATACACCTATCTGCTCTTACTTTATGCTTAAATGTTTCACGTATCTGTTTCTGCAATTCAGAGGATGGAATTGCTGTGAGAGATCAAATGGAGATGGAACTTCCTCTATGAACTAAGAATAAAATAAGTTGCAAATAATTGCAGGAAGCCAACATGAATATAACATTAATAGTAAATTAAATCAAGTTTAGAGAGAAACAGCATAATTTTCAAAAGCACAAATTTGATTTTTCACATTTTAGAAGATTTGTTTGTTTTCTGAGTCAGCCTTTAGTGGAGTGTACAAGTGGCAAATATCAACAGAGACCATTTATGCCATTTTCCTCTTTCAGCGTGTTATACCTTCCCCTAATGATGCAATACTGCTTGAGCAAGACAAATGGACCACAGCTGACAAAAGGAAAGAAAGGGCTTTACAGAGACACCAGAAGACCTCGCCTGTGGGACTCCTAAACAGCGGGAGCAGGGGCTGACCCTGAGTGCTTACTGGCTTTGGCACCCTACTCCTCATACTGGGTCACAACGCGCAGTTTTAATATACGCAGAAGTGCTTAGTCTTACTGCAACTTGATATGCCATGTTTTGTTGATACTCATGGGAGACCTGCCCTTTCCTAAACAGAAACGGAGGAGGAGTGAATTGGGGGTGAGAACTGAGGGGGTGTGAGGAGAGGGACTGGGAGGAGAGGAGGAAGAAGAAAGTGCAGCTGGGATGTAAATAAATATTTATTAAAAAATAATAAAAGGAATGTCTTAAATTAACAATCACTTTAAAATATTCAGTTAATCTTCCTATACCCTCATGTATTAAAGGTTAAAATGCCTTTGAAAAATTCTCAGAGTGAAGCAGGCAGTGGTGGCCCACACCTTTAATCCCAGTACTCCGGAGGCAGAGGCAGGAAAATCTCTGAGTTCAAAACTAGCCTGGTCTACAAAGCAAGTTCCAGGATATCCAGAGATACAGAGATATCCTGTCTCAAAAAAATTTAAAAAATGCCCAGAGGGCTCAGATGTAAGCAGCGAAGGTGATTTATAACAAGAAGAATGAAGTGGGATGGTATTCGTGCCTAAATCCCTGTACTCAGAAGGCTGAGGCAGGACTCTGAGTTTGAAGCCAGCCTGGGCTACTACACAGGCTCCACCTATAAATTAATCAATTTAATTAATTAATTAATAAAGGGAAAGAAACTGCAGCAGTTAAATGAAACAAAGACAATTTAGTCAAGCACCTGCAGACACAGACACACAAGGACACGCACACACATGGAGTGGGAGTAGTGTCAGTAGGTTACCTAATAGCAACTTAAAAACTTAAAACCAAAGGCAAGCAATTGTTTTTAACATTTGTCCTCCTCACTTGGTATGTCGTGTACCATCAACATTGGGAACATATGTAAAACATAGAAATTTTTCTGCACAGTTTGAATGGATAAATATAGAAAAGTTTCCTAGCAAGTACAGGTCCCGGGGTTGATTCCTAGTTCAGCAGACATAACAAAATGAGTCAACAATGGCCCTGCCCCTTGCTGAACACTGGAGAAAGAGACCTGGCCCCGCACCCCCATGGGAGAGCTATCCCCACCCCTCACCATGGGCGTAGTACTGTTCCAAATGGCATGGCCTAGGAGAGCTGGTTCAGGCCCTTGCCTGAGGAAGCAGTCCCAGTGGACCCTGACCAGCTCAGCTAACACCCAGACCCTCATCCTGGGCTTTGGGTTGGCCCATTTTAATATCTACCTCATCTATGACCTGCTGGAGAGAGTGAATGGCCTGGTTCTGAGGAGCAATAACCACAGGAACCCCTATGACTGAGGGCAGGCAACAGCAGGATAGCCCAGTTTCAATAAGGATCCAGTAATGATGGTGTTCCAGAGGCCTTGAACCAGACCAAACTCATGGCAACAAACAATTTGCAGGTGGGGCTGACTAGACACAAGGGTACACTGCATGACACACTGCACATGCCAGTGAACAATTTGCGGGTGGGGCTGACTAGACACAAGGGTACACTGCATGACACACTGCAGATGCCA
>LOEQ01003910.1:63168-78202 GCA_001685075.1 Bramus lutescens
TTTGAAAAGGGGGGGGGGAATTCTATGGGACAAAGGTCTTGTACACTGTAAAGATTTGCCAATTGTATTGGTTTAATAAAATGCTGATTGGCCAGTAGCCAGACAGGAAGTATAGGTGGGGCAACCAGAACAGTGCAATTCTGGGAAAAGGAAAGGCTCAGTCTGCAGTCATTACCAAGAAGCAGAGGAAGCAAGATGAGAACGCCTCACTGATAAAGGTACCAAGCCACGTGGCTAACACAGACAAGAATCGTGGGTTATGTAAGATGTAAGAATTAGTTAATAAGAAAGCCTAAATTAATAGGTCAATCAGTGTATAATTAATGTAGGCCTCTGTGCATTTCTTTGGGACTGAAAGGCTGTGAAAATGGGCAGGGAGGAGACCTCTGCCAAAATTGCACAATGCTTTATTAACTTTAAAATTTTAAACGTTAATGAGAAATGAATGTCAGATGCAGAAAGACATTGGATTAAGAAAAAAACTGCTAAATTAAATCAGTCTGAATACATTAAAGATCTTGATCTCACAATGGAAACTAGGATATGTGTTACATTAGGGAAGAGGTTTTGCTTTTGTTTCCACAGGAGAAAACCTATAGAGACCATCAAAACTGATAAAGATTAGATTTGAACAGGAGAGACCTCTTGGTTAGTAGAGGTGATAATTCAACAAACAGCATGACCCCTCAATCTAAACTAACATAAAATTAACAAATGTCATTATTTTGATCATTTATCACCTGCCAAAAAGGAAATCCCCCGAAGTGAGGGTTGGGGCAGGGCTTTGTTTTTGTCTTTTCAGGAGAATGAAGGCATCCAAATAAGGAATCTGAAGATCACTGGACAAATTAGATATCTGAAGAGAAGGAAGAATAATCCAGAGAAAATGTCCCAAGAAACAAGAGTAAATTGCCTAATGGAATATCACATTTCCAACAGGATAAAATTTCATAAATCTTTCAAAATGTTTGCATCTGCTGTTCTCTACACATATATAAAGGAAATGGCCTTTTTGTAGTCCCAGTTCAAATAAAAATTAAAGCTGGCTCTGGAGGTAAAGAGTGTCTTTTCCTCTTCACTAAACCCAAGCATGTTTTTTTTTAAGGAAAATCCAAAATCTCTGTTTCTTGTCAGAAGACCCACATGATATGAGACAGAAGAAAGACCAAAGTAAAGGTACTATTCTATTGCCACTAACCTAATAATCCTTTGGTTTATTTTGATTCTTTAAACTTTCCGTAAGGTTTAAATATTATCTCAAATTTTCTAAGGTGTGGTGAGGCGGTGGTGACACATGCCTTTAATCCCAGAATTTGGGGAGTCAGAGGCAGGTGGATCTCTGTGAGTTTCAGGCCACTTTGGTCTACAAGAGCTAGTTCCAGGACATGCTCCAGAGTTACAAAGAAACCCTGTCTCGAAAAACAAAACAAAACCCAAAAAAGATATGTGTGTGTGTGTATGTGTGTATACCATTTGTCATAATATTAATGGTCAAATAGGGTACCAACAAATTTAAGAAAAAGGCTTAATCTAGTTTCCCCTACATGATTTTGGGTTTGTGTCTCTGTCAGGTAAGTAGGAATTAAGTTTTTGTACTCTGGATGTACTTAACAAGTTGTGTTCCTTTAACCTCTCCATGATCTGCTACATATGGCATTTAAAATGTATTAGGTTTTCTACAGTGAATCACAACCATTCCTAACAGCGACCTATGAAGTCTCCAAAAGTTTATTTTGCCTCATAACAATGAATGCACCTGGACTGTGGTAACACATCTAAGATGAGTAATAGAACCCAAAGATAAGCTTTGAACTACCAACTGCTCAGGACAATTTCAAGGTTAGCTATGATGGTTCAGCCTCATGACTATACCAGCCCTACACTTTCCCATCACAGAAAGACTGTCAACAAATGACACAGCTAGCTCTTCCAGGACTTCACCAGTATTTCAATTTTATCAGGGTTTCCTAGATATACTGTCACCTTCCAGACAGAAGGATGCAATCTAGAGACTATGACAGCCACGTTCCCAAGTGGTGGGGTAGATGGTTTTCGGTCATTCATTGGGTTATGGATATTAGTACTTGGGGTTGGTTACAGTTGTTATTAGTAATAGTCAGAAAAAAAGTTGAACAAAGGACATTAGATTCACGGATCTCATTCTGAAGAGAAAAAAGGGGATATAGAAACGATAGGGTAGATTAATGAACCTGCTTTTAAAGCAAAAAATCAATTACTACTCTTAAATATTTTACATTGGTACAGATTTTTATATAATGATATAAATTTGAGGTTATTTTTCTTATACTGTATATATGTTTCTACTCTTGTTCAAGATATTTTGTATATTGATACAAATTTAAGGTTATTTTTGTTTGAACATACTGAACATACATTTCTGCTAAGGCTTAAGGTATTGTATCTATGCAGCTCATTTAACAATGTAATGTATATTTCGAATTCCAGAAAGTTATTATTACAAACTATTTAGGATAATAAAGAAATGCAGGTTAGTAGTTAGTCATCTATTACAGTCAAACTTGTAGGTATGTTAAGCATGTTTTCAAGGTCAAGCAGAGATATATTTTAAATAGATAGGTAGTCTTCACACACTTGAGAGATCTACAGAATATGGAAACACTTAAGATGTTTTAATAACATAGTTTTTATGGCAGTGAGACATGTCTGTTCCTGGTAGCACCAATCTACTTCAGAAAAATGATGGGCATCAAAGAAATTTCATATGGAGTTTACTTTGTGGCAAAGTAAGCCACCAGGCAAGAAACTGTCCTTGCCTTGACTGCTGACAGTATGCTGTCCAAATCGGACAAGCAGGAAACAAAAGAAAGTGACTGCAGAATTTGGCCATGACAAGGCGAGACAGTCCTTCAAAATTCCTGCTTCACAGAAACGTCTTTCAAATGTTCTAGGCCTGTAAGCCAAAGATGGATTCCCCAACACTACAGAAGAACTGTGGAAGACTGTTCCGGCAGTCAGCTGTTTCTGTCAGTTCTTAGCTTTGGAAGTTGTTTGCTCTGAGCTTCCTGTTTACTCAGGTAATGTTTTTCCTTCTCATGTCTCTGATGGAGTTGAATACTAGATAGTTATAGCTATAGTTTTCTTTGTTACCAAATTCTAAAAAGAAGCAAAAGAGGTGTAAATTTTATAAAGTTGAAAGACACAGAAAAAAGGTTTTGGGTTGGTAATGCAAGTTAGGATACAACGTGAATTAGGTAAAAAATATATTTTGGACTCACCAAAATAGGATAGATAATGGAGTATTTTCTCTCAAATTGTCAAATGCAAATGTACTAGACATTGTTAATTTAATTCTTACCTGTATATATTTAAAAATAGTTATCGTACTTATTGTATATAGTTTTACTATGTTACTTAAAACCTTTTTATTTAACAAAAAGGGGAAATATGTAATGTTTGATTGCATTCTGACAATAAAGTTTGCTCTGAGTTGCTGTAGGACAATGCTCTTGTACCCTGTAAAGATTTGTCACTTCTATTGGTTTAATAAAACACTGATTGGCTAGTAGCCAGGCAGAAGTATAGGCGTAGTGATCAGAATAGGAGAATTCTGGGAAGAGGAAAGGTTCAGTCTGAAGTCATCACCGAGACATAGAAGAAGGAAGACAAGAATTCCTCACAGATAAAAGGTACTAAGACATGTGGCTAACAGAGACAAGAATTATGGGTTAATGTAAGTTATAAAAGTTAATAAGAAGCCTGAGTTAATATGCCAACAAGTTTATAATTTGTATTTCTTTGGAACTGAATGGCTGCAGGACCAGAGGAAAGGCTCAGTCTGCAGTCACCAGCCAGATGGTGGTGACTCTCATTACAGAGAGTAAGCAAGATAAGAATGCCTTACTAAGGTACCAAGCCACAAGGCTAAACACCAGATAAAAATTATGGGTTAATTTAAGGTGTAAGAGCTAGCTAATAATAAGGCTGAGCTAACAGGCAAACCAGTTTATAATTAATATTAACCTCTGTGTGTTTCATTGGGACTGAATGGCTACGGGACCAGGCAGGACAGTACCTTCCATCTACATTGAGTCAGAGGGCAGAGTTAACCACTAGTTTACCAAAATTACCATAGAGGTCTTGGATTGAGGACAAATAGGAACCAGGAAATTTTTTATGGAGGAATGGAAGAAAAAGAAAATCACTGGTGGCTTCTCCACTTCTCTGATCATTCAGGTTCTCATCCTGATATATGACACCTGATTCCTTATTGATAAAGAAGAATTAGATAAATGCTTCAATGTGACAGTGTAAATGGCAAATGTGGTGCTCTGCACCCTCAGAAGAAGATGATGGTTACTTGAAATTTGTTTTTTCATTGAAAAAAACAAAAGCAAACAAAACAGCAATACAGTTCCTTTCTAAAGCCAAACTAGAAAACTGCAGTCACAGACTGCCTGAAATAAGAAGCATGTCCAAGGTTAAAGGGTCCTCAGGAAATCTCCAGTCTGCCTGATGTGCTCCTTACATATAGTTTACCCTGCCCTGACCACAACTGCCCATATACTTACTACTTCATCAAATTTTTCTTGCTTTATATAAGACCTTGCTTTTCTTAAAATATCCAGCTGCTGAGAATCAGAGAGCAACCTATAGAAGAAGAAAATAGTTTCAATGTTTCTTCATTTGGTTTCTATCATTTCATAATTTTTATTCTTACTTGAAAATAAAATTGTAAATAGTAGTTTTCTCAAAAATAAAAATTGAGAAAACAAAACGAAATAAAAATGGAAAAGAAAACACTAGGTTAAAGTATATAGTTGCTAGCTATCTGAATGCCTCCAAAAAAGAGATTATGGCATCCCAAATATCCTTTTATTTTTAAATTATTTTTGTAGTGTTAGAAATAAAACACAAAGCCTTAGATATGATAAGCAATAGCCCCGCTGATGAGTTATACTCCAATCCCTTATACAAAGCTTTAAATACTAAGTACATTCATGAAAACTATATAAATCATCATTCTAAGGAAATTTAAGGCTATAACAAAGAAATTCTAACTAAGTCAAGGTAATTACTAGACCACTGAGTTCCATCACTAAGCCTTCCTGTGTGTATACTAGTCACAAAGATAGGGTAGCATGGTAACTCATCAAGTGTGTTTTTTATGCCTTATCAAAACAGGGGCTAAGAATACATATTAAACCAGGAAAGCCTAACCAACAAAAGGAGTTAATGAATAATATGAATCTATTCAGCATTCTTACACTACAATGTATTTAGAGAAACAAGACAGAATAGAGAAAAACTCAAAGCTATATAAGCCCAAAGGCATTATTAACATTATAGAATAAAAAAGCAACAAATATCATCAGAACAATCACTTTTATAAAATGAATAAGTATGTCTAAATGCAAATTTGAATAAATATTGCTTAACTAATCCTACATTCCTAACATGAGTATAATCACATCTTGACAATGCATAAAAATTAGTGAAGGCATTGAAAGTGGCATGACGTATGACAAAGATTAGGACAACTATATATGGTCAACATATCATAATCATTTGTCTTCTTTTTAGTTAGTGATTTCTCAACTCTGATGAAACTTAACTTTGATGAGAAGTAAATCTTTTAAATAATTTGAGATGGGACAGTTTGAAGTTCATTTTAGAACTTAAGACTCTTTTCTAGAAAATACACATAATTTCAAACCTTGCATGTTTGCCCCAAAATATTCATGAACCACAGAAGACTACATATAAAATTTCTTGCACTCTACAGGAATCATGATTAAGAATTCGGTTGAGGGGCTGAAGAGATGAATCAGGGTTAAGAGACTTGCTGCTCTTTCCAGAGGACATGAGTTCAGTTCCCAGCATCCATGTTAGGTGGCTTGTAACTACCTGTAACTGCAATTCTGGGAATCTAATGTTCTGGCCTCCACAGGCACTGAACTCACATACACACATACACACATAATGTGTGTGTGTGTGTGTGTGTGTGTGTGTGTGTGTGACACCAACACATAATTAAAACTAATACAAATAAACTTAAAAGGAAAAACAATCTGTTCTGCTTCTAAGATCTCTCAGCTCATTCAACTGAAAAGAACCCAATCAAGGGCTCTCATGTTTCTGACTGCAGAAGAACCCACCATCCTCCCATCCTCACCCTCCACAGAATTTAATTTGTAAAGAAAAGTTGTCACAGGCAGGAATAGAACGAAAGTGAAAATTTTTACTTCAAAATGTTACTTTGGTCCATTTTTCTATGCTTTTGAACACCAAACATTTGGGATGTTTTCCTGGAAGCCTTGAATTACTGAGCTAAGAGTGCAGGCAGTACTGAATTTGCCAAATAAAAGCCTTATAGCTGACCTCTTCTTCCTCGCTCTGATTTACTCTGATGGTAAATACTTGGTGTAGGAGGTCCTTCTGTATTTGTGTTGCTTTCATTGGTTAATAAAGAAACTGCTTTTGGCCTGGTGATGGGGCAGAACTTAGGTAGGTGAAGACAGAACTGAATGCTGGGAGGAAGAAAGCATCAAGAGAGAATGGCCATGGAGCTGCCAAGTCAGACATGCTGAATATTTCCTGGTAAGTCACGACATTGTGGTGATATATAGATTATTAGAAATGGATTAAATCAAGATGTGAGAGTTAGCCAACAGGAGGCTAGAGCTAATGGGTCAAGCAGTAATTTAATTAATACAATTTCTGTGTGGTTATTTCATGTGTAAGCTAGCCAGGTGGCCGGGACCAAAAGCAGGCCCTCGCTCCTTCAACAAATAGTGACTGCCTCCACCAACTTCCTCACAATTGATACGGCTTCTTTGATCTACTTCTTCAATTCTAAGCTCTAAGCTCCCTACACTACTTCTACTCCTCTTAATTACTCGTGATTCCAGACACACACACACAACACCATTTTTCATTTGTCATCTATCTTGCACTTACATCTGAGTTCTTGTCCATAAAGATCTTTATGCTTTCTAAAATCAAATCTTTATGGCCCATTCCAAACCTGTCCTCACACCATTACCACTTTACTATGGGTTAATAATCAGTTTATTCACATTCAGTTAAATCTTAACCTCAAGTGGATCAAGATAATGTCTTATACGTCCATTAAACTTCACCATAATACTTAGCAAAGTACTAAGCACACAGAATGAAACAATAAATCTTAATGGGTAAGATTAAATTCTATTAAATTCTAACGAAGATCCTGTTATAGTAAGTAGCACATGCCTTTAGCTCTCATGGGGCAAAGGATCTTAGGTTTGGGACCATCCTCAGCTTCACATGTGGTATCAGACATGAATTAGTACAGAGTGAGACTCAGGCATGTTTGGTTTGTTTACTTTGTTTATAAAGCTATTAAAATGCTGTAGGCCTTTAAGTAGGAAAAAAATGAAAGAATGGTATACTTATATTGTCATTCTAAAAATACTAAGGATCTGATAAATCAAGTTAAAAAGGATGAAAATGAAAAAGAAGTATCTGTGGTTCATTACAGTATGTGAGGGACACTTGAGTAAAGACAAAGGAATAGGGAAGGACAACATATGTTTAGACATATCAAAAGTGTGTGGCATGCTCAAGCCATGGTTTATCTGGATGGTCAGCATATAGAGCTACCTGAGACTGCAGTTCTCAACCTGTGGGTCATGACCACTTTGAGCGGTGCATATAAGATATCTTGTATATCAGATATTTATAATTCACAACTAGCAAAATTACAATTATGATGTAACAGCAAAATAATTTTATGGTTGGGGGTCACTACAATGTGAGTACTATAGAGTTCCAGCATTAGGAAGACTGAGCATCACTGATCTAGGACATAAAATCTGGGTGTCCACAAAGAGTACTAAATGAGGGTGAAGGTCTTCCCTCAGAGTGAATGGTACCTTCCAAATGTATGTTCAGGGACACAAAGAAAAGATGCAATGTCACCTGCCTTGCTTGTCTAATGGCTAACTCCAGGCCACCAGAATCAGACATGACAAATCTTTCCTGGTAAGCCACTGCCACATGGTGATACATAGATTAATAGACATGGGCTAAACTAATGTGTAAGAGTTAGCCAATAAGATGTTAGCACTAATAGGCGAAGCAGTGATTTGATGAACACAGTTTCTGTGTGGTTATTTCGGGGCTAAGCTAGCTGGGCGGCACGGATGAACATGCGACCCTCTCCCTTGCAACAATTGGCACCAACATGATGGACTAAATCCACTTAAAAACCTGAGAGCTTAATTTTAAACAAAAAATATTACAAGGCTTAACACAGCTTTTTGCTGTTTACTGGTGGCGCGCCACAGCTCCTTTAAGAAAGTTTTTCCTGACTCAGTCATAGCAAAAGAAAAAAAAGCCAAGCAGTTTTGAAATGCCAGCTTTCTGGGCTATGCTACTAGCATGACCTCTGGCTCTTGCAGGAGACAGAGCATTTGGATGGGGTTTGTGAGTAAAATGCTAAGGCTTGTTTGATGGCAACTGGACTCACTGTGTGCCTGGAAGTGGGGCAGTGTGCACCGCTCAGAGGCATGAGCAGCTCAGAGGCACAAGTGGCTCTGCCATGTTTGACTGTGCAGAGCTCTGAGCAGGAACTACTGTATTTATCATAGTAACAGTGCAACTTAAGTGTTAGACTGGGCAGGCAAAAAGGTGCTATCGTATTACCCCTACTAATGGCACAACTTCAAGTTTTTAAGAAGCCCTTATCATTGTAAGAAGTGTTCCTGGACAGTAAAGAATTACAGATTCACAATAGGACAGATTCAGACATACACAACTTCTAAATGGGTCACAGTGTTGGATAATGTATGTAGGCTTGGGAGAGAGAAGGAAAAGAGTATACTCTCAGTATTATATTTCAATTACGAAATTTTTTCTTTCCCATTTCTCTTTAAAGAGACAGAGTATAGATAGTCATAGATTAAAAGGAGTAAAGAAAAAGAAGCCATGTAAAAATAGAAAATTCACAGAGAGTATGGATTATGTATATTATTGTGTTTTCTTTGAATTTTTTAACGGTGAAGGAGCTAAGTATAGAAAGATATTTCATTGTATGGGCTGCTAAGCTAAATCAGCATGTATATTATAAAGGTATCTTGACTTCAGAATTTGAGTCTAAGGATATGGTGCTTTGGAAAAGAGGTTCTTCTTTTGTTTTCACAGAAGATGAGAACCTATGAATGGCTTCTAGACAAATATGGTTTTATAGACCATGCCCTCCTGAAATGTCATTGTGAACACCCTCAGAAAATTACTTCGGCCAACTGCTGACTAAGATAAACCTAGTACACAGGCTATACCATGAAAAACCTGATTAACAGTGCCCCCATACAGCAGGAAGCAGTTTGGAGAGAAAAACTACTCCCATATTTCCAAATATTGTTTATAAATGTTCTTTTACATTTAAATGGGGTTTATGATGTAAATATGAATAATTTGCATTGTTATGGATCTTGGTTTGATTTGATCTTGATACAAATTTAAGGTCAATTTTGTTATATGTATTTCTGATTTTGACTAAGGTATTGTGATTGTGTAGTTCATTAAAAAATGTAGTGTGTAATTAAGAAATATAGGTTAATAGATGATCATCTACAATAGTAAAGTTTGTAGTCTTGTAAGTTAGAACTTCTAAATGTACAGAGAAGTATTTCAGATGGATAGGGATTCTTCAAACCTTTCAGAGAACTTCAGAATATGGCATTTAAAATGTTTAAAAATAAATCCTGAAAAGTACTGTTAGAGACACATCTGCTCCTGGCAGCACCAATCTACTTCAAGAAGAAGATGGGCATTGAAGAGGTTCCTTATGGGGTTGGTTAGCCATTTGGGCAAGAAACTGCTCTTGCCTAGACAGGTAGGACCCGCAGAAAAATGATTTCTGAACATGCCTAAAGGTGAGATGATCCTTCAGGGTTCCCACTTCATGAAAGAATCTGTGAGACATTCTGCAGGATACAGAAGAAAATGACCGAACTGTCTTTGAAATTTCCTGCTGCATGGAAAAGTCTGCAGGATACTATGGGCCTGTAGGCTGAAGATAAATGCCCCAAATGTTACAGAAGAACTTTGGGTGACTGTCCAGGCAACGAGATGTCTCTGTCAACTCTAGAGTTTTGGAAGTTGCTTACAATGTACTTCCAGTTTACACAGGTAATATTATATCCTTCTGGAGTCTCTGATGGAGTTGAAGAATTTATAGTTATAGTTTTCCTTAGTTATGATAAAAGATAAAGTAAATAGAAACATTGTAACTAGAATTCTTGCTTGATACCTGTTACATGCAATTTTACTATGGTAAAGTTAAAACCTTTTATTTAAACAGAAAAGGGGAGGTGATGTGGGAGGCCCCTCTGTGTGTTGCATGTATTGGTTAATGAATAAAGTAATTGCATTGGCCTAATAGGGCAGAACTTTGGTAGGCAGAGAAGAGAGAACTGAATTCTCGGAGGAAAAAAGCAGAGTGAGAGAGAAGCCATGGATCCTCCACCTGAGACAGATGTCAGTTAGAATTTTACCTGGTGAGCCACTGCCACATGGTGATATACAGATTAATAGAAATGGGTTAAATTAAGATGTAAGAATTAGCCAATAAAAAACTAGAGCTAACGGACCAAGCAGTGTTTTAATTAATCTGTTTCTGTGTGGTCATTTCGGGGCTAAGCTAGACGGGCAGCTGGGAGGAACAAGTGGGCCCTCTTCCATGCAACGGCCCATCATAGGTGTAGGGCCAAGGGGGGAAGCATCTTTCCCTTACCCACACTATTCTATGGCAGATGAGAGGAGCACAACCTGCTGTCCCATTCCACACTCTCAGGGCCAGCTCGCCTATGACCCTGTGAACAAGGTCAATTCTAATTTGCTGTCCAGGTGAGGTAAGGTAGAGGACCCACTTTCCTGAGTGTTTCAGCTGTTGAGGGGCAGGGCCAACTGTGTACAGCCTTAAACTCTCTACCTTCATAAGGGTCCCTGGTCAAGTCATGGCCCTTGGCAGCAGCCCAGACCTAGATATGTGGCCCTGGGTAGCAGATAGGCATCTGCACAAGCACACTCCTCACTGCCCAGCTTCCTCAGATCTCCCCGTCTCCTGTGTATGTGATTCCTGCCTCTCTCCCATGTCACCATAATGGTGCCTGATTGCCCGGTGTCAGAGGCAACAGAAACCTACCATACCTAGGATACAGGCAGTTCAAGTGTGAACTTCTTCCCGCTGCAAGTCTAGAGCCCTGGAGGGGTGAGGAGATGTGCTTGTCCTTCAGAGCCCATCATAACATGGATTTATTATTTTTGCTTTATTCCAGGGCTGTGTATTGAAACCAGGGCCCTGTGCATCCCTACCATCCTTTTATTTTTCATTTTGAAATTATGTCTCACTGGGTTGCTGTTTTTAAACTCACTTTGTAGCTTAGGCTGGCCTTCAACTTTCAATCCTCATGCCTCAGCCTCCCATATAAGTATGATTACAGGCCTATGCCTCTGAATTCAGTAGATCACAACTTTTGGGAAGAAATTATATTTGTTTAATGGATGTCTAGACATTTTTCAATTCAAAATTTATAGACAATGCATGCTAATTAATGTTCTACTTAATTCCCTTACTGTATTATTTTTACTTCAACAAGTATTTCTTTCATGTTGCTCTTAAGTCACGTAACATGTTCTAATCCCGTGGAGCATCAAGCAACCTCCAGGAATGCCTAGTGACCCCCACAGTGACTCCACCAAAAGGAGCAACCATGTGAGGCTTGGATCCACTGGTACCTAAAGAAGTGATCACCAGAGACATAGCCCCAACTATGCTAATCAGAGGAAATTATGGGTAGACAAGGTAAGAACACACTTAACACCATAAAGAGCAACACAACACCAAAAAAAAAAAGAAAAAAAAACTAGTGGCTCTACAACAGCAAGACTTGAATACCCCAGATGAGGGAAAGACAAATAAAAATTTGTAAGAAATCAACAAACCCCTTAAAGAAAAAGCAATTGATTCAAGAAAGAAACGATTCAAGACTTGAAACCGAAACAAAGATAATAAAGAAAACAGAAACTGAGGGAATTCTGGAAAAGGAAAATATGGGAAAATGATCAGGAACCACAAATGCTAGCATAAACAGCAGAATACAAGAGATGGAAGAGAGAATCTTAAGCGTTAAAGATACAATAGAGGAAACAGACTTATTAGTCAAAGAAAATGTTAAATCTATCCAACAAATTCTTTTTTTTTCTTTTTTTGAGACATGGTTTCTCTGTAGGTTTGAAGCCTGTCCTAGAACTAGCTCTTGTAGATAAGGCTGATCTCGCACTCACAGAGATCAAACTGCCGCTGCTTTTGGAGTGCTGGTATTAAAGGTATGCCCAACCACCACCCGGCTCTAACAAATTTTTAACACAAAATATCAAGGAAATATGGGATAACATGAAAAGACCAAATCTAAGAATAATAGGGATATAAGGATAAAAAAGTCCAACTCAAAAGCACAGAAAATATATTCAACAAACTCACAGAAGAAAATCTTCCCAGCCTAAAGAAAGATATGCCTATGAAGATACAAAAATCTCACAGAACACCAAACAGAGTAGATCAAAAAAAAGTTCCTAGCTATATAATAATCAAAACACTAAACATACAGAATAAAGAATATTAAGAACTACAAAGGCAAAGAGGCAAGTAACATATAAAAGCAGACCTATCAGAATTACACTTGACTTCTCATTGGAGACTTGATCAAGTGTTAAGCAGACATTAAGGGACCATGGATGCCAGCCCAGACTACTATACCCAGTAAAACTTTCAATCACCATAGATGAACAAATCAAGATATTCCATAACAGAACTAAATTTTACCAATACTTTGACACAAACCCAGCCCTACAGAAAAGTACTAGAAGGAAAATTCCAACCTAAGAAAGTTAGCTACATTCACAAAAACACAGGCAATAGATGATCTCACAGCAGCAAATCCCAAAGAAGGGAAAAACACACAGAATAACACCATCAACAACGAAAAATAAATAACAGGAACTAGCCATCACTGAACATTAATATCCCTTAATATAAATGAACTCAATTCATCTATAAAAAGACACAGGCTAACAGATTGTGTACAAAAACAGAAACACACCTCAACCTCAAAGACATATATCACCTCGGAGTAAACGGTTGGAAAAAAATGTTTCCAGTCAAACAAACCAAAGAAACAAGCTGGTACAGCTATCCTAATAGCTAATAAAAACAGATTTCAAATTAAAATAAATCAAAAGAGACAAAGAAGGACATTTCACATTTGTCACAGGAAAAATCCATCAAGAGAAAATCTCAATACTGAACATCTATGCCCCATATAAACAGGCAATCTCATATGTAAAATAAATACTTATAAATCTTAAATCACACATTAAACCCCACACACTAATAGTGGGAGTCTTCAACACCCCACTCTCACCAGTGGACAGGTCTGCAAGACAGAAACTTCACAGAGAAATAAGGAAATTAACAGATGTCATGACTCTAATGGACTTAACAGAGATACACAGAACTTTCATCAAACATAAAAGAATAAATCTTCTTCTCAGCACCTCATGGAACCTTTACAGAAATTGACCACATACTAAGTAACAAAGCAAACCTCAACAGATAAAAAGCAAAAAAACAAAAAAAACAGAATAATTCCATATATCTTCAGACCACCATAGCTTAAAATTAGAATTGAACAACAGCACTAATTTCAGAAAGCTCATAAACACGTGAAAATTAAACAATGCTCACCTGAATCACCAAGGGGTCAAGGAGGAAATAAAGGAAGAAATTAAAGACTTCCTAAAATTCAATGAAAAAGACAACACAACATACCCAAATTTACGGGACACAATGAAAGAGCAGTGTTAAGAGGAAAGTTCATACTACTAACTGCCTACATAAAGAAGCCGGAAAAAATCCCACACCAGTGGGTTAACAAAACACCTGAATACTCTAGAACAAAAAGAAGCAAACTCACCCAGGAAGACTAGAAGGCAGGAAATAATCAAATTGAGAGCTGAAATCAACAAAATAGAAGCAAAGAAAACAATACAAAGAATCAATGAGACAAAGTGTTGGTTCTTTGAGAAAATCAACAAAATAGACAAACCTTAATCCAAATAAACCTAAAGACAAGGAGAGAATATCCAAATTAACAAAATCAGAAATAAAAAGGGGGACATAACAACAGACAAAGAGAAAATCCAGAGAATCATCAGATCATATTTCGAAAATCTGTATTCCACAAAATTGGAAAACTTGAAAGAAACAAACAACTTTCTGGATAAATATCACTTACCAAAATTAAATCAAAATAAGCAAATTAAATAAACCTATAACTACTAAGGAAATAGAAACAGTCATCAAAAGTCTCTCAACCAAAAAAAAAAAGCCCAAGACAAGACGGTTTCAGCAGAGAATTCTACAAGATTTTCAAAGAACTAGTACCAATACTCCTTAAACTATTCCACACAATAGAACCAGAAGAAACAATGCCAAACTCTTTTTATGAGGCTGCAATTACCCTGATATCCAAATTACACAAAGACATTACAAAGAAAAAGAATTACAGACCAATCTCATTCATGAACGTTAATGTAAAAATACTCAATAAAATACTGGTAAACCGAATCCAAGAACACATCAGAAAAATCATCCACCATGAACCAGTCAGCTTCATCCCAGAGATGTGGGGATGGTTCAACAATATAAACATCTGTCAATGTAATCTACCATATAAACAAACTGAAAAAATATGATCTCATTAGATGCTGAAAAAGCCTTCAACAAAATACATGTGTATTGATCCGGGTCTTCAATCCACACACCTACAAATACTTGACTTTCAAAAAGAAGTAAAAAATAGAAAATGGAAAAAAGAAAGCATATTCAACAAATGGTGCTGGCATAACTGGATATCAACAGGTAGAAGAATGAAGATAGATCCATGCACCAAACTCAAGTCCAAATGGATCAAAGACCTCAACGTAAATCCAACCACACTGAACCTTA
>LOEQ01003910.1:85485-102972 GCA_001685075.1 Bramus lutescens
GTAACACTATGTGTGAACAGTCTGCAATGGCACCTCCGCAAAGGAAACACTGTGTGAACAGTCTGCAATGGCCCCTCCGCGAAGGAAACACTGTGAGCACAGTCTGGAATGGCACCTCCGCAAAGGAAACACTGTGAGCACAGTCTGGAATGGCCCCTCCACAAAGGAAACGCTGTGAGAACAGTCTGCAGTGGTACCTCCACAAAGGTAACACTATGTGAGAACAGTCTGGAATGGCCCCTCCACAAAGGAAACGCTGTGAGAACAGTCTGGAATGGCGCCTCTGCAAAGGCAGAGCACCTAGGGGTAGATGCAGTCAGAGGAAGCTATGAGGAAGCAAGGAAGAATTCCTTCCCTGGAGTCTTCAGAGGGAACATAGTCCTGACAATATCTTGATTTTAAAAACAAACTTTTGTTGTGTCAGACTAGCCAGGTCATGACAGTGTGGAGCACTAATAGACCTCTCGGGACATGCCAAAACTCAGAGGCTCAGAAATGAAAGGTGAGGCCCTTCCACTATCCATTTACCCAGGTGCATACCGAAAAGAAACAAAATACACTCTTACCACACAGCCATCTTAACAGAAAATTTCCTTTACTGACTACATTTTAGTGAAAACATCATTTTAAAAGCATAATTGACAAGGAAAACCTGATCCATATAGTAAGTTCTAGGACAGAGCTACACAGCAAGAGCCTGTCTGAAAAAACAACAAAAGAATACATGACCAACATGCTATGCTGATGAGAAGATGGGAGAAAGAAATGTACCCTTAAGTAGTCCACATTTTCTCCTAAAAGTATTGCAATTCCTTCTTATTTCAGTTCTTAGAACACTGTAAAAGAAAGCAAAGTGCATTTTAGGATCATCAACAATGTTATGTATTTTTCAGGGTGACTCAGTATTGGGAGGGCAAGGAGTTTTTCATGTTTATTGTTCAAATTTTTATTACAAAAACATTTCACTTGTCAATATCCATAGTCCAATATTTTATAATAGCCATTAACTCCTTTTGAGAATAGCTATCTAGATAGAGAAGAGAAACAACTCAAGAAAATAAAAGCAGAAAAAAAGGGCAAAAATTATTTCTGGACCAAATTTCTTTTCTTAACATGACCAATGGTGTAGAATCATGCTCTCTTCTAGATCTATGCAAATGGATCGTTTCCAAGCACGTAAGTAACTTATGAAAGCTGTTTTGAAAAAATGGACTTCCACAGAGAGAACAAAGATGGTGGTGGCTGTATCTGCTGCAGAGCTCTGGTAAGATGCGTTTAAAAATTGGACTCACGAAATTGGAAAGAAAGGTGCTGGAACAGAGCCTCACAACAGAGAATGATGAATCTAAACCCTGTGCTGCTGAGTCTAAACCAGTAGGCTGCAAGGACAAAGGTCATGCCTAATGAGCCATGGGGCTGTCAGCACCGAAAGCAGGGAGATGTGTTGCTGCCTGAAGCTCCCCACAAACAGGTCAATACTGAATAGGGCTGGCCCTAGGTCCACCAGCCGAGCCTCTGCAGAAGCCCATCATGCCTGTCCTGCTGGGAGATGGAGAGCTTGGGCCAGTGGTGCTCCCCATTCTCTCAAGCACATCAGTCCTGCCAGGTGCTGGCACCAGGACAGGGTATGGTGTCTGTCAGCCTGGACCTCCTGAGACAACATGTCATTACTGAATGGGGTAGGTCCTAGTCCTACCAGTTGGCTCCCAGAATGAAGCTGCTGTAGTTGCTTGCTCTGGCTGGAGGCAGTGTGTGTGTGGAGGGGGGTGGGAGGATGGTGTTACCTGGAGGATACAAGCACAAAGGGAAGCAGACTTCAAGGGTAGGGAGGTGTGAGGCAGCCAGGAGCTTTCACAGAGCCTGCCCCAGATGCCCTATGTAAGACAAATCTTGCAGTGGTCCAGTACAGTATTTATGGTTCCTCAGAAACCAGAGCAACAACTTGTTCCAATAAATATTTGCACATAAAGCTGTTTGGAAGAAAAAAACATACCATGCGACATAATGCAGTTTCCAGACACTACGATGAACAAATGTGTGGGAAAGAGGTGGGGAAGTTAGAGGAATGGAGCATTGGAAGGAGAAACAACTAGAGATGTGACTGTGACCACAGTGACAGAGAGAAGGCTACCGGGGACAGGGGAGGACACCATTGCTGATTAGGAACAACAGGGTGTTGTGCAGCAGCCTGGAGCTTTCCAAGGCTCAGCTCCCAATATGCTGCCCAGCCACAGTGGCCCTAGTTTTGAGCAACGACAGAATATCTGAGATGAAAATGGTTCATTTTTTGGATTGGACTAACTTGAAAGACCTCTATGGTCCATGATGCCCCTGGAGGTCACATTGGTGTCCAGGCTGTGTTCGAAGCCTGAGGTTCACGTGGCTGCCCATGGGCCTATAGCAGCAGGGGACAGGTTTGACGTGAGTGGCCTGGCCAGTCATCTGAAGCCATAAGGATGTCTGTGGTCTGTGCTGCTGCTGAGGGCCATGTCTGTGTCTGTGGTCCTACTGCTGAGAGGGCTGTATTGATGTCTGTGGTTTGTGTTACCACAAAAGGTCATGCAGATATCAATGGTCTGTGTGCCGCCACCTGAAGCCATGTTGATGACAGGGAGCTGTGCTGCAAATGGAGGCCATACTGATGTTCATGATCCATGATGCTGCCAAAGGTCATGTCTGAGCCCATCCTACTATAGCTGGGGGCTGTATTGATGTATTACTAAGGGACATGCGGATGTCCGTGGGCCATGCTGCCAATGGGGACCATGCTGATGTGAGTGCTGTGCTGTCCCCTGAGGGCCATGATGGTGTTCATGGCCTGTGTGGTGACTGAAGGCCATGATGGCGTCCACGGCCTGTGTGATAGCAAATGTCTATGCACTGATATCTACAGTCTGTACTGCCACCAGAGACCATGTTGACGCCAGAGACTATGTGGATATCCATGGTCAGTGCTCTTACCAGAAGCCATATAAAAGTCTAAGGAGAGACAGCTTTTGGGGTTCAGAATGAAGGCAACTGCAAGCAAAAAGGACTTTTCCTGAGAGTGAACGAACTCTCTCACACATGCTTTTCCAAATCTCTTTACTGTTCTTCTGTTCTAATTCTCCTGCCCTACTATTAATTCCTCCTATCTGCTGCTTCTAGCTTCTTCTTCCCTAGCCTAAAAACTCTTCTCCTTACAGAAGCCTTGAGGCAATAAAAAAAATGACAGGAGTTGCCTCTCATTGGTCAAAAGCACATTCTTAGAGTAAGCGATTAGGGAGCTGAGCCATTGCCACAGCAACACAGGGTCCAAGGTTCCAGGAGTGAGACCATGACCCGATTGGAGGAGGGGGGGCAGAGACCCAGTGACAAACTTTGCTACTGCTAGCAGACTGCAAGCAAAGAACTAAAGGGTTGATGTGCTTTTCTTTGCGTGCTTTGTGTTGTGACTCTGCCCTAAGGCGGAGCTGTAAGGTTTTAACCTTGTGACCTAGTTACAGAAAGCCTTCAGTCTAGTTTGGACTTGCTCTGAGGTGAAGGTGAGCTAACTGCATGCAGTTAGTCTGAGCAAAAGGACAAAGCAGGCTTTTAAGAGTTTTCAGTTCTTGTAGGACAAACAGATCTAGTAATGAAGCATGTCCCAGTATATGTTCTACATATCAAAACTATATGGATAAATGAAAAGTCATCTTCTGAGCACCTACAGATATATGTGCCCTTAATAATGAGATGTAATCATGAGATTACATATACACACTATATGAAAATGCATGTGGAGATATCATAGCTATTATTGTACAAGTGAAATTACAGATGAAAGCAGCAGTTTTCAGAGTTAATGGTCCACAAGCCTTGCTGATGGGTTGCCCCACCAGGGAATACTTCCTCTGGTGGGATGACACCTGAACTATCCATTGCTATGACCTGTAATTGCATCAAGGCTCCCAACAGCTCATGAGAACCATTCCTGACAGAAGTCCACGACCAGTGCTCCTGTTGACAGTGACGTGCAAGGAAGTGACTTCTGCAGTGGTATTGGTGACTGCAGTCGCAAAGCTGAGAGACTGAGACAGAGAAGGCTTCTGTGACAGCCCTGTCTCCACCCCACCAAAAACAGTAACAGCCTAGACAGAAAATCATCGAGGAGCACTCTAAAAGTTGTGGTAAGGATGCTGAAGCAGAGCTCTCCATAACTGAAGGGTTTTTGGCAGGGCTACAGGTAATGAAGGGCCATGCTCCAGAATGGCAACAAAAATTGGACTTGTCTTCTCTTTCTTCTTCTCCTATTTTTTTTTTAAGATGGGCTGTTTCTCAGTGTAGCCCTGGCTGTATTTGAACTCAGATCCACCTGCCTCTGCCTCACAAGTGCTGGGATTAAAGGAGTATGCCATAATTGCTCAGTCACCTTCTTCTTCTTTGTTGGGAGAGGTCATAAGGGTGGGGTATAGGCATTGGAGAACTGGGAAGAGTAGGGCTCATGATATGAAATTCCCAAATAATAAAAATATTTTTGAAAGATGGACTTCAGTTTTAAAGAGGAAATAGTGTACCTTGTAAATGATTAGTAAAGCATATTGGTGATCCAATGAAAGGCTCCTCAAAAAAAAAAGTGTATAAATGTAATCTGAGTGAGGAATTTCCCTATTTATGAGCCCAAGGAAGCAAATATGTAAAAAGAAAGTAATACTTACCATGTTAGAGAAAAACACATTGAATTTTTAAAATAAAATTTATATTTTTAAAATTTTCACGATGAATTTCAAAAGGAGAAAAAGACATTCAAATGCTTATTCTTCTGGGGCAGGTGCACAGCCCTGTCCAGATCCCCTGTCCAACACAGTCTCTTACAAGATCCCTAAGTCTTCCTTCCCACTTCCCTTCAGATTTTGTTTTGAGACAGGCTTATCCTGTGTAGGCCAGGCTGACCTTAGACTGACACAAAGTTTCCTGCTTAGCTCCAGTACTGGATCACAAACCCACACAGGCATATCCAGAAAAAATGAACACTGGGAACACAAGGTGTCTCTCCTCCTCTGAGGGCCATGTAGGAGAGGTTTCAAATTTCTCTTAATCATGCACCGCCACCTGCTGGTCACACCTTGGCATATACTCAGCATTCACAATACCCAATTTTAGCCTTTAGATTTTATTCTATTTGTCAAAAGGAATGTTTCATAACTTTTATTATTTTCCCCCAAGAGTTATGTGCAACTCAGTAGGAAACTATTTATTTAGAATATGCAATTATAGTAAAAACTAACTGGACTCTTTAAAATATCTAAAATATACGTAAGACCTCAACAATCTTGTTTTTGTTTAAAGCCTCTGCTATTCTGTTACCCTGCTGTGGGACAATGGTCTTTTACCCTGTCACTTGTATTTTAAATAAATGCTGATTCACCAGTAGCCAGGCAGGAAGTATAGGCAAGGCAATCAGGCAGGAAGGAGAGGAGGGACAACAAGAATCTTGGGAAAAGGGAAGTTTCAGTCTGCAGTCATCATCCAGACAGGGAAGAAGCCAGACATTGAGCAAACAAGATGTGACAGCCTCGCCGAAAAAGGTACCAAGCCATGTGGCTAACACAGACAAGAATTATGGGCTAATGTAAGTTATAAGATTAATAAGAA
This sequence comes from Bramus lutescens, assembly GCA_001685075.1. Classification (NCBI taxonomy): domain Eukaryota; kingdom Metazoa; phylum Chordata; class Mammalia; order Rodentia; family Cricetidae; genus Bramus; species Bramus lutescens. The sequence goes on from LOEQ01003910.1 coordinate 91,099, forward strand.
GCCTGAGATACTAGCCCAATCGGTTTGTAATTAATGTAGACTTCTGTGTAAATTTTTTGGGACTTAACAACTGCAGGATCCGGGCAGGACAGAAATCTCATTGATTCTTCATAGCTATTTAGATAAAAATTATCAGACAAAAACTTACTGATGCTGTAAATCTATTATGTAAGTAAAACATCTAGAGATTATCAAATGCTCAGGTGCCAATACTAAAGAAAGGAAGTCAGTGCCGTGAATGACATATACTGCTGAGCAATGGGGAAAGGGACGGTGAAGGAAAGACACCTTCAGACAATGGTCATTTCCCTAAAAGGATGGAAGCCACACACTTTCCCTCATAGTCTATATGAGTAAGACAATGCTCCTTTGATACAGCTTACATGATGATGTCATTCTCTGTATACAGAAGTTATTAAGATGAAGCCTATGATATAAATGTAGAACATTTATTGGATTTAATAAAATGTCTCTTGATCTTGGGTACTAGTGATCAATGTTCTTTTGGATATACTGAACACTAAATGCCAGGCTAACACATATAGTCACTGCTCTCAAATATTACTTTTTCAGAATACTTCAAGACAGGAATAAGGTTTTAATAAATAAAAGTAAAGATTCTTTTAAAATATAATTTATTTTATGTCATGCACAACTCCCCAATTATTAGAAAAATAATTTTCAGTATAGTATTATACCTGGTTCTTTTACCTTTACTATGAACGAATAAATTCTCACTATAGAGCTAGCTAATATCCTCATGATACTACTAGCTTGGCATCTATATTTCATGCTTTTCCTGTGCAATCACAATATTATGGCATATTTTAAGGTTCATTATATAATGTAGCGCAGGTAAATTCTTACTTTTCTCACTTAGGAACTTTCTCATGCAAGTACATACATGCTTATTACCTCACTCTCCATATACTGCCATAAACTGCCTCACAATGACACCACTTCATATAATTACTTATCTCAGAATACACTGTCAAAAGCAAACCTGTTGGACAGAGTTTGGGTACGTGCTGGCATTATGCAACCACCCTACAACACAGTTAAGAGTCCAGCAGGCTGCAGAGCCACTCATTGGTTGCGGGTTAGGATTACTGTGAGAGAATTGTCTGTAATCTGTCGATCATGTTTTAAATAAATGCTGATTGACCAGGCAGGAAGTATAGGTGGGAAAAACAGACAGGAAGTAGAAATGATGAAATGAGAACAGGAGAATTCTGGNCAGGAGAATTCTGGGAAGGAGGAAGCTGATTCCTCTCACTCCTGCCCAGATCACAAAAGCAGCAGGATATGATCTGCCCCACTCAAAAAGTTACGAGCCACATGGCTAACATAGATTCTCCATAGACCATAAACCATAATGCTTGCTACATAGTCTATAAATAGTTTCTACAAATCTGAGAATGACTTAATCTATATGGCCTATCTAACAGAACACTTAATGCTGATATATTCAAGTTGTCTTTTTCTTATGACATATTTTGTTTTATTTATGGGAGTCACATTTTTGCTTTTTAAGAATCATTTTATTTCATGTTAAACCAATGTGGAATTTAATGTATGACTGGCTTAAGGTAGAGGACCCGGCCATATTTTATCCAGTACAAAGAAAATGTGCTGTGTGTAAGTCTTCTCCCGCCTGAACTTAAATGTCATCTGTAATCAAAACAAAATATGACATAGGTATCAATCTCTTTATGTATTTGCACTGCCAAGTCAGTTTGCTTAATTATATGCTATACTTGTACCAACACTGCTTCGTAACTTTAGAATGCATTTGCTCTCTAGTAGAGAAAATCTCTTTATCTTGTTCTTTCTCAGTATTAGTTAAGTGATTCTTGTAAATCTCTCTCTATAAAATTTGAGAAACATCTTGAACCACATAAAAAATTATTCTTTAGTTAGTAAATTTTAGGTTAGTGTGAATATTTTATATTTAACAATACTACTCAATATTTATTTATATTTTATTATGACTTAAAGTAAATTTTATAGCTTTTTTCCACAATGCACATTTTCCAATATGTTATGTTTTACTTTTATTCTGAATGGTATTCTTTATCCTGATGTATAGTCTACTTGGTTTGTATCCAAGATTAAAGTCTATTTTTCAAATTTCTTTCTTTAGAAGGCAACTTCAGTATGCCGCTGCTTGGACAGTTTCAAACTCATGACCTTGAGTATGTAATTTTTAAAATAAAAAAATAAATAAAATACCACTTGATAACTTTGTGTGCTTTTTGTTTTGTTTTATTTTTTTTGTCTTGTTGGAGGTTTTTGTTTGTTTTGAACTTTTTGTGGGGGAATGATGGTTTGAATAGGTATGGCCCCCAAAGACTCATGTGTTTAAATGTTTGGCCCATAGGGAGTGCCACTATTAGGAGGTATGGCCTTGTTGGAGAAAATGTGTCATTGTGAGGGAGGGCTTACAGGTCTTCTCTGCTCAAGCTAAGCCCAGTGTGGCACACAGTCAGTTTTGCTACCTGCAGATCAAGATATGGAAGACTCAGCTCCTTTTCCAAAACCATGTCTGCCGACATACAACCATGACAATAATGGACTAAACCTCTGAAACTGTAAGCCAGCGCCAACTACAAGTTTTCCTTCATAAGAGTTGCTGTGATTATTGTGTCTCTTCACAACAATAAAAACTCTAAGCAGTGGCGGGGGAGAGGGTTACTGGTTTGTTGTTGTTTGTTTTCTAAGAGAGAAAGAAAGAACGTGAAGTTGGGTGGGTAAGGAGGTGTGGAGAATCTGAGAGGAGTTTGCTTTAAACTATTCTAGTAGTTTTCTCCATGTACATTAACACTATGTCACAATTCATCACCCACCCCATTCTTTGTTGACCTGCTGCTGCCTCTAGACCTTGTATACCCTCAGCCTGCTCACCTCACTGCTCACGCTTTCTTTGTCAGTCATCATGGTGCTGCTATAATTAACCTATTATCTAAATCTCTATCTTATTCACTCAGTAGACAGAATCCTTGACATAAAAGTTATGAGGTCACTTATGACCACCACATTTTAGGCTTCCTTTCCCCTCTGTCTTGCGACTGTTAACTGTACTGGTATATTGTCAAGGGTGGTTGTAAGGATTTAGACACACAACACAGCTGACACTTCCGGGTTCCAGGGCCACGCATGTGCAGACAAGCCCTCAAGCAGAAGTGCCTAATGGCCCTGGGAATCTTAAAGGACCCCACGTAACCCACGTGCAGCATGGTCACATCATCTACATAAGATGCAGCTACGTGAGCCCTTGCACGCATGTGTGAGCTCCGTCATCCGTGTATGACATAGCCATGCCATCTCCCTGTGCACATGCATTAGGCAGCCCTTAAAAGCTGGAGGTGCTATCTTCAGCCCTCTCTCTCTGCACACTGACTTCCCCAGGCCTGTACACACCCCCTCTAATAAACTTATAAGCAGGTTTGATGCGTGTTCCGTGTTCCCTACTCACTTGCGCCTAGTAATTTCAGTGGTGACATTTATATCTTATTCTGTAATTATATTAATTCTCCCGATTTTGCCTAATGGTTGACTGTAAAAGCTGAAAACCAGTATTTACATTGTATGACTAACATTTAAATGCTGTTCATTGACTAGCAAAGTTTTGTGCTATGATGTGGAGGCCTAAAAATATAAGTCTATTTCCAGTTGATGAAAGATCAGAGAGTTGAAAGTTACCTCTATTCCTTCAAGGTTATAGTGTTCTGCTCTCTCAATGTTATCGTCAACAGGTGTGGCTAATAGTCAGCCCTTGTGTTTCAGGAATAGAGAAGTAGATATGTTTCTACCTCAAACAAAAGTCTAAGGATCCTACTAAGTGTCCAGTTCCTTTAAGGAGATAGCACTGAATTCCACCCAGGGAATGGCTGGCCTACAAAATATTTTGGTCTTGTTTAGTTCTAACAAGAGAATGTTTAACTATGGCCTTACAACTTTCAACTGGTCTGTTCATTTCTTTGTATCATGTTAATGCAGTTTTTTGTCTTACTCCTACCTTTTGGGGTCAGGGGTTTTTAAGCAGTTGGAAATTAAATACAGGCAATTTCAGTATTCACTGGAACTCCCTCCCAGCACAAGTCTCTGTTTTGCTCTCTTATTATTTTTCTTTGTATTCTTTATTAATATTTCTAAATCCCAATGCCCCTACCCTGGCAAGAGATATTTTTGTTGAGGCTGGTCCCTGACACTACCTAATCTATCCATCAAGTTTTGATCCATGTGACAATGCAGAATCATTTTTCTCACACTCTCAGCAACTGCTCAAAATCATGCCTACCTGAGGTGTTGTTTGGTCAAGGGGACAGAAGAAGGGAAGGTTTTCCTGTACACCATCCTGTTAATTTCTTCCAGCTTTCCCTCACTCTACCCTTTACACTCACTTCCTTCACTGGCGCTCGACTCACCCAGGAAAAGCCACCTGCCTCTTGTTCAACCCATCTTGAAAGTTCTAGTTGCAGTTTTCTTCTTTTAAAAAATATGTATTAATTTTGTATGTGTGTGCATATGTTTATGTGCGCATGTGCATATATGTATGTGTGCACGAGCGCATGCAAATGTATGTGTGCCTGCACGTGCACCATATGTGTGCAAGTGTCCATGGCATGCAGAAATGTGCATTCGATGCTCTGAAACTGGAGTTACAGGCAGTTGCAAGTTGTTTGATGAGGGTGCTGAGGACACAATGCAGGTCCTCTGCAAGAGCTGAAAGCACTCTCAACTGCTGAGCCATCTCTCCAGGCTCTCCTTCCTTCTTTTAACACACCCTGTCCTATTTTTCAAATATTTGTAAAGTGAGCATTAATTTTATGAATGTCAGTTTCTTAAACATTTCTGAAAATTTTAACACTTTGAGGTTCTATTCCTTGAAAAACATATCCTGAAGAATCACGTTGCATTTTATCATCTTTGGTTTTCCTGGTGATACTTAAGCCTTCAAGTAAGAGATTTTTAGCTAGACAGGTTTAGAGACAGTTCTCTCCATGTTGATCCAAGCAGATGAGCCACTGATTGGGCCAAGCCCCACATGATATGCCAAGTAATGTCTCTAAATATAAATAGCAACATTCAGGCAGGAGTTGAACATCAAACTCAGCACTAGACACTAAGCCAAGTGGAAGAAGGCAAAAATACACTCATACCCTTGAAGAAGACTCTGTTCTTGACCAGGCCTTCTAGAGAGGTAGGTCCAAGCTTCAGAATCCCCAGCCTAAGGAACGGTGCCACCCACAGTGAGTGGATGTACCTATTCTAACTAAAATAATCAAGTTAATACCCCACAGAAATGTCTACTGGTCAACTAGACCCAGCTAATCCACCATTAAGAGTCTATATCCAGATGATTGTAGATTGTTTCAAGATAACAGTTAAAACTAACAAATACAGTGTTCAGTCAGTAAGTGAAAAAGAGATACGCAGTACACATAAACACAAACACTCAAATACACAGAGGTTGCTATACATGTTAACAGCCATGGCTGTGTCTGTGCCCTCTGGGGACCCAGCCTAACCCCTGCTCACTAACTGGGAACAAAGGTGACCAGACTGGCCGCAGACCTGCCACTCACTGCTGGAGGCACATCTCCTGAGAATAAAATGACAACTCGATCCTCCAGACCATATGTATATATAGGAATCTATATACATACATATATACTTACACACATACACACACACACACACAAAACAAGCATGCATTATTTACACACATTATTGAAACCTTTCTGATTTATGAAGACCACATCTATATAATATAACCCGCCAAAAGTAATTCCAATGAGGCAATGAGGATGACGATTACAATAAAATAATTTAATTACATTCCTAAAACTCCTATAACCTCAATTTGTTTTTTTACCAGAAGTAAAATACTTCTGAATAAGAACCTCCAAGAGACTGAGAAAACTGACTGTGCCCACACATACAGTCAGTTACATACAGTAAGGTGTAGTATTACAATCTGTTCTTTCTTTGTTCAGGAAAGATTCACCTTCTCTGAGATCTGGAACAAAGAAATCTGGTGTCCATCACAGCGGCTTGCGTATCTGCCCACTTGTGGAAGCCAAGGTTTCTCCAAACACGACATCTGGCCTTCCCTGTCACTCTTCACTCTCCCCAGAGCCTGAACAGTTTCTGTCACCATCCTCACAGTCCTGGTTCAAAATCTTTACCACCACCCAGATCTGACATGGAAAGCCCCAAGTCTAACTAAAAAGCTGACATCTTCAGAAGTAAGGTGAAGTATAAAACCATGACAGTGCTCAGGTCTCTATCTCCTCCTCAACCACTCAGAGGTATACATCATTTGGCTCAATGTTAGCAAAAGTAACAGTAGAAGACTTCAGCTTAGCATAGTTTACTACACACAAAAAACAATGTTTATACATAAATTACTCTATCTCACTGGCATCAAACTCAAGTGAAATCTTTTTCCTTAGAGCTAATAAAAAACATTTAAGACTTACTTAAATGGTGTAAACAAAAATGGCAAAGTAACTTCTTTTTTCTGAGTCATCTTCACCTGGGAACCAAGCATGAAAATAATGTATTATAAATGAGAAATAATAATGATTTTCATTCTGAAATATAAATAATCAAAATGGCTCTTCAGGGATGATTAATTTCTTTGGAAATAAATGGGATTTTGTGTTATTATATTATAGTTTCATAAATATTTGAAGAAAAATTAAATAATACTTTACTATATTAGTGAGCTGAGAATTAAGTACATCAATCTTGCAAAAATAGTACTGTAATGTAATTACAATGACTTTTCCTTAACTCTTTGAAAAGGAAGTAAGGCAAAGTTACATTAGAGAATTATCTTTGTAATGGTGGATCTCTAGTCTACTTCTTTCGGGCATATTCCCCCCGGAAGTGCATTCTTTACAAGGATATATGAGAATCTAATATGACACTCAAAGGCAATTCTGTGCCCTCTAACTCATCCATAAAACCTGTACGTTAGAAATAAAAACCTTCATTGTTAGGTCTCAAACCCAGGTCAATGGCTGAGGTCCCTATTTATCACCAGGTGCCTATTTAAGTAGACCAGGCATCCAGGTTTTTCCAGCATCCCTGAGTTCCTACCAGTTACAGGGCATGGCTGGCATACTCCACCCTCTATGCTAAACTCTCCAGTCCAAGGGCTGGGCTGCCCTTCTCCTAGAGGCTCTCCCCTATATAATCCAGAGATTCTGGCTACCTGCCCCTTTGGTACCTTTGCCCTCTTGGCTGCGGCACCTTCCTTCCCCTCCCCCTCTCCTCACAAGGCTAAGGGTCATATCTACTCTGGACTCTCCCAAATGCCTCTGGATATACTCTCCCACATATCTACAATAAACCTCCTCCTCCACCAGACCTAGGAGCAGTCACGGCCTTTCCTTCCCTTTTTCTTTTTTCACTCACTTATGACACTAGGCAAATATTCAAAAACCAAGATCCTAAGTTATAAGAAATTATTAGTTAAAATAGAAAATGAAGCATTTTACTTAACATGTTTAGGATTTATAGGATAGTTCATTTGTTTACTGTTTTCACCTTGAACTGTTCAAGAATCTGCACTGCATTGGTTAGCATGCTCTCTGCTCTGAAGAGACCAGTGTTGTTAAGATACTCCACAGGAAGTGTCCCCTAAAAAAACATAGCAAGTATTGATAAAGACTGTGGTGTTCTGATTGGAAAACAAGTACAACCTGTAAACCCAGCACTTTGGAGGTCAAGGTGCTGATGGCAAGTTCCTGGCCAGCCTGAGCTGGAGAGAGATTCTGTTTCAACAGAAAAAAACAAAAGTTAGATGAGGCAGCAATTGAGAGCACTTGCTGTGGGACTGGCCAGACGCTCAGTGGGCCAGTGGTTAGAGCACTGGCTGCTCTTCCAGAGGACCTGAGAGCTCTATTCCCAGCACCCACATGGGGGCTCATCATGGCTTGTGACCACTTTTAATTCCAGTTCCAGAGACTCTGACACCCTCTTCTCCTTTCTGAGAGCACCAGGCCCTAATGTGGTAAAACAATACCCAAGCCAGTACTAACCCACATATGCAAAGCATTAAAGAAAAAAAAATATTAAGGAGTGCATGATGATAGTGGTTAGGGGCATTTGCTACTCTTTCACTGGATGAGGACTCAGTTTCCAGCACCTGTGTTGAGTAGCTTACATACCTGAACAGGTGAACACAGGGCACACACACTCACACACACAAACAAAAAAATTACAGAAACAAAAAAAGATACAAATAAATTTCTGGATTAAATGACAAAATATTTAAAACCATAACTAAAAAAAATTCTCACATTCAAAATGAATTAAATAAACAAACGAGATTGGTTAAAGTCAATTCAAATCTAACATTGGCAGACTACTGCCATGACTTGTACTACAAATGCTCCCTAAGGAGCCTGGTGCTACGGAAGATGACAGACCAGTGAAGACCTAATGAGAAATGATAGAAACTTTGGGGTGGCCATTTGGGTCACTAGGGACACACCCTCTTACAAGTATCTTGGATTTTTTTACATCTTTATTACAAGGCAAGCAGTTTTAGTTTTGGTCTACCACATACTCCCGCACAATGTGTCACCGCAGACTGAAACCTTTTAATGCTGTGAACCAAAATTAAATGTTTTTTTTTCCCATTAAGCTGATTCTCTAGGAAATTTTTTATAGCAATGGAAAGTTGACTAATTCATCTATGTTGGGCAAATTACTATATGCTCAGTGAATTAAGTATGTTGTACACAAAGAATAATCACTGTAATGGTCACAGCTACAATATTTTGGATATAACGATGTAAACAGGATATACATACAGATAGTCTATTCCCTACATGCACTCACTCACTCACATATGCTTATGGCAGTCAACAGCTTATCACAGTTCTGACTTATTCCATTTTAACATAAATTTAACGTTGAAAACCAAGTAAGTATGGCTATTTGAGAGGAGTATTTCTGTAACATGAGGGCTGGGCTTATTGGGGTTTCTGTCCTGCCCAGTTCCCACAGCCAGTAGGCCCCAAAGAAATTACACAGAAAGTCTATATTAATGATAAACTGATTGGCCCATTAGCTCAGGCTTCGTATTAGCTCTTATAACTTATTAGCTCTTACAACTTATTTTAACCCATTATTCTCATTTATGTTAGCCACATGGCTCAGTACCTTTTTCAGCAGGGCAGGTCACAACCTGCTTCTTCGGTGGTCTGGGCAGGACTGCTGAGGGAGCTTTCTGATTCCCAGAATTCTCCTATTCTCCTTGCCCTGCCTCTACTTCCTGTCTGGTTGTCCCACGTATACATCCTGCCTGGCTATGGCCAATCAGCGTTTACTGAAAACATAATTGACATAATATAGAATTGTCCTACACCATATTTCTTAGTTTATGTTTTGGTTTTCTGCATTCACGCCAATTCTTAACAGCATTACTACTTCCTGCTGAGGGTCTTCCCCACTGGGTGTAATATGGTGGACAGTAATCAGAGCCCTGACCTCCTCTGTGGACAAGCCAGGCAATCTAGATTTGGTTCTTGAGAGTCAGAAAGCAGCAAATACAAGTATAATTTTGTTCTACCCAAGGGTTGGTACCTTGAGCAGCACAGCCATGCCAGGCCCTCTTGGTTCCTGATGACTTCCAAACATGATCTATGTAATCCAGCAAACCATCAATCTATTTTCAACAATTTTCCCTTTAAAAATGACTCAGTTTCTGTTACTTAATCAAAGTTTTATATACATATATACATATATCACTTGTTATAAGAATTTTAAAATAAAGCATTTAAAAGCTTTCTTCCATGTTACATAGTTTATACTCAATTATGAGATATTACCTATTTAGATATAAATAAGCAGGAAGGAATACAGTTTTAAATACAACTAAGGATTATAGAGAAGCACATGAAAAGTAAATTTTATTTTTATAAGGAGTATTGGTAATAAGTGTCATTCCTTACCACCGAATTAAGAGGAAAGGGAACTCCAATAAGAGATGCCATCAGTGGTGCAATGTCAGCCTAGAATGGAAGGGTTCAATTCTAGTAAGTGTGCATGTAGAAACCAGCAAAATGCATCCCCACATACAACTGTATTTGGACCATCACCATACTGATTATAATCAAAAACCTTCAAACATTTATATAATTATTATATATCAGTGTCTTTAAATGCCATTTTGTAGAAATGACTGAACTTATAAAAAACTAAATCTGAAAAGTAACCACTAAAGGTCATCAATACAAAATAAAATAAAAAACTACTTGCCCTATTGGCTAAGAACTTGGACAGTTTGTGTAAGTTATTGAGTATCAAGCAAAAGAACACTTTGGTGGTTATAACAGAAAGGGCGGTGATCTTTATGGAAGGACTGTGCACAAGCATGAAGGAGCAAGCGCCTTAGAAGGAAGTCTGGCCAGCCAGGGAAGGAAGAAGAGCCCAAATGGCACTGTGGGGACTGCTTTGACCATGATCACCCAGTGAGAGCTCGCAAAAGGGAGAGAACAGATTCTACTTTCCTACATTTAAGTGGCTGTGTTCTAGCAGTCCTTAAAAGTTGTCAAGTAGTCAAAATACTTAGAAGCTGGGAGAGACACCTTCAAATCCTGGCTTGTTAGCTCTGAGGACTTCAGCAGTCCTCATCAGTTAAATATCCACTTCTCCCTTACAAAGGGATGGCAGGATTAAAAGAGATCAACTTCCGACGTACCTAGCCAGAACAACCTGTGATGAACGGCAGCTTCAACTGCTGCTCTCCTCAACACTGGGAAAAATTCACTTCTTGGTCCCATCGACACCTCTTTGCTTCCTTCTGTTTCACTGGGGCTCTTTTTTAAGTACCTCTCTGCTCCTCATCTAATCTAAGAGTTTGTAAGGCTGCTCCCAGATTCACGCCATGCCCAGAATACTGGTGATATTCAAACCCTTCCCTAAGTCTTGTCTCTCATCTCATCTACTCATCCTGAAGCCAGAGTGATTCTTGTGTGCACATGTGCGCACATATACACACTCTTCAAGAGCTTCCTCAAGCTTTTGGGATTAAGTCCCCAAGGTGCATCAAGCCCTCCCAGACCTGTGCCTAACTGTGTCTGCCTGACGTCCTATGGTCCCTGTGACTCTGAAACCAACCTTTTCTAACAGCCTCCAACACAGGAAGTATCTTCTATACCGAGCTGTGCTCAAGCTGTCCCTCTCCCTGGAAAGCCTTGCTGCTGCTCTGGCCTCCTTACTCTGGCTTATTTCTCAAACTCAGCTCAATCCTAAATTTCCCAGGAAACCTTTGCTAAGCAGAGTTTCCCAGACATATACATCCCATACTCTCTTGTGGACATGGGCCTTCACTAGAGGATCTTACAGTTCTAAGTTCACATTTCATCATATAATGCTTTCAGAGCACGGGTCTCACCTCGACAGCAGCAGCCCAGGTCACAGCTGTTTGCTTTTCCTCAAAACTACCCACCTTCACAGAGGCACAAGTGGCCACCTCTGAACCTTATCTAACTTAGATGTACAGCAGAAATATTACTCAATAGATTGGGGGTTCGGAAAGTAAAACTCTCCATTCAGTTTCTGACTAAAACCTACTTTTATTATAAATAAAAGTTGTTTTTATATTAGGGTCCTCAAGCAATTTCTGGTCCTTTGACTTTTTAAATTATACGTTAGTAAGTTGACATTTTAATGTTATATATATTCATTTTCTTTGATATTGTGTATTCATCCTAAAAGAAAAAATTATTTTTATTAAGCTCCTAGAAACAGGTTTTCTAAGGATAAACATGAAACTGAAACCCGAGACCATGATTTACCCTCCTTAATAAAAAAAAAAAAAAGTCACCTTGCACATGACCACCTCCCAAT
>LOEQ01003910.1:141231-151842 GCA_001685075.1 Bramus lutescens
AGAGAGAGAGGGAGGGAGGGAGGGACGAAAAGGAAAAGTTATGTATAGTGTCATGCACCTGTAATCACTGTGCTGAGGATCTGTTCCTGGGACTCTCTGGCCAGCCCACCCAGCCTACTTGGAGCATTCCAAGCCAGTGAGATACTCTGTATCGGAGAACAGGATGGCTCACATCCAAGAAAGAACATGGGAGTTTGTGCTCTGCCCTTCATGTGCACAACTATAAGAGCTTGCTTCACAACATCCATCTTTTACAATCAGAGTTTCTGATTTTGCTCTTGTAGCACAGCCTGCTAGAGTATAACGTCTATTCACACACTGATGAAATCTGAAGGAATACAGAGCTGCTCTCTAATGTGAAGGAAAAGATCCTCCTGTATGCTGGAAAGAAGAGTTATTGCTGGTCAACTCAGCACGTAGTAGATGACTCTTAACTCTGTATTCCAAGTATTATGCTGTTCTCGTTTGAGATGACTCCGATCTTGCCTGTGGAGTTCCCAGCCCCTGTCCCCTGAGTAACAAACACTTAGTAGCACCATGGTCTTGTTGTTCCTTGGGTAATGGCCGAGGCAATGTCTGTATTCCTCTGCCTCAATAGCCTCTCTGTTTTGCTGAGATAAATCTGTGTGAACTAGGTTGGCTTCAACTTTAATATCTTCCTGCCTCAATCTCCTGAATGCTGGGATTACAAGCATGTACTGCCATATCTGGCCTGGAATTTTTTTTTCTTTTTCTTTCTTTTTATTCCTTGAGATATGGAGACTCTCAGTAGGTAGCCCTGACTGTCCTGGAACTCACTGTATAAACTAGGCTGGCCTCAAACTCACAGAGATTCACCTGACTCTGCCCCCCAAAGCATGTGTCACCATGCCTGGCTAGGAATTTTTTTTAATCTAATTTCTCTTATTCTTTGTTTCTCCCCCGTGGGTTGTTTTTTGTTGTTGTTTTGTTTTGGTTTGGTTTTTGGGGGTTTTTTTCAAGTATGTGTGTTCTTTCCTATTAGCAGAACTTTTGGACTTAAAATTGGGTTGGTATTCCAACAAGGCTAGATATAGCATTCTGAAAATAGATTTATCTGCAATTTGTTACTGTGGAATTAAGGTAGGATTTGAAACAGGTAAAAACTATTGTGGTGGATGGCTCAGTTAATATAAAGGCAGTGGTCATTAAATTTTTGTGGATCATGGATAGGTAAATTTAGAAGGATGAGATTTTTTGCAGATTGTTTCTGTCTTTGATATTTGAGTATCATAATATTAGCATATATAATAATGCATAATGTCACAGAAGTCTAACATTTGGGCTGTAATAGAGATGGTTGAGATGAATTGCTAATTGCTAAAGGATTCGAATCAGTATGATTTGGACATTACTTGACAGGAGGATGAAGACCACATGCAAGTGATGAGTAGTCTCCAAACTCTCCTTAGTTGACTTGGAAACTAACTCAGTGGATGGAGGTATCATTAATGGGGAGAGATGACTCAGGGCATACCAGGTGTGAGAAGAAAAAATGATGCAATTTAGTTAGGATCAGATGCAAAACTTAGGAGATAGCCAGGTGGGCATAGCTAAGAAATAAGACAGTAAGATTGTATCTAGTGAAAGGGTTTCAAGAGAGTGATCATAAAGAATGCCGCAAGAATGCTTGTCCTGGGTGTTTAGCTAAAATGAGAAAGGGCCCAAGGGTGATAATGAGAGAAGCCAACTTTGAGACAAGTGATAGAGGAACCTGAACAGAAAGAATAATAATAGGAAGGGCTTTTTCCTTCTTTTAAAGGACTGGGAGAAAGGACTGTTTTTACAGCCTCTTAGAGAAATGTAGAAATAGAGGTGCCTCTGGACTATAGAGTTTAAATTTTGCTCTGATGTACTTAATCACTAAGTCATGTTTAATGGTACAATTTGCTTTTTAAGCCCAAAATAGGCAGGAAATTCCATAAACCCAGTAAGGTGATGATGTTACTAGATTTTTATTACTTTTACAACAGAGTTTATCCAGGATTTTAGCACATGGGAGGCAGAGGCAGGAGGATATCTATGAGTTCGAGGCCAACCTGGTCTACAAAGCAAGTTCCAGGATAGCCAGGGCTACACAGAGAAAAAAAAAAAAGAACAAATTTTTATTCTAATTTATATTCTTACTCTCTTAAACCACTCATAGAATGCTAAAGTATGAAGAGTTGAAAAATGTTATTTCTGGTAACATTATATTAAAGGGGATATAAGAAATTCAGAAAACTCTCACCTGAAAGAAGACAAATGTACATCTTCAAATAAAAGGGAAACAAAGTCCTGATTCTGACCTATTGGTTTGAGCAAAAATTTATTTCCAGTCTCATGTCGGCATGAAGTAGTTTGAAAAACAATACTGGATTGGGACCTATGGTAATTTAAAATTGCTTATACTGACTTAAATGTCTCAGTAAAACTGTAATGTAGTGTTAATATACATGCATGTTTGTGGTTACTACATTTAACCTCACTAAGATAACCTTAATTTGGATTGGGCATGTAGAATGAACAGATTGGTTATTGGTTCTTATATATAAACACACATACCCTCATACACTTTTAGGAAGAATTTTGATTTTAAGAACTGCTTACAACTTGTTCCTGAGCATGTCTTCTTACAGGGTGATTCAGTTTGCTCTTCAATCTACTGTTTGAGGAGACAGATTCATATATATATAAATATTGTGTGGCTTTAAGAATCTTAGCAGTAGAAGGTAGAATAAAAGAATAATGAGGGTAATATTTAAATATTTTGTATATCATATATGAAATTGCCAGAGAATCAATTTTAAGAAGAAAATCTTGTAAAATTCTCCTAAATCTGTATTTGCTTGGTTGTATTCTGCTTTTATAGAGATGTGCTACAGCTTCAAGCATAAAGCTCTGTCTTGTAGAGCCTATATTGTATACTAAGAAACATGCAGCAGAGTGAATTCATTTTCTAAGGCTGTCTTTTCAAAGCATTGCTATCTCTAATGACATTTGGCAATATGTATTTAGATGTTTGTAAAATATCAATTCTTGCCGTCTGACATGGGTTTTTCTGGCTTTCTGTGCCTAATCACTTTTTGTTTTGTTCCTGGTCACCAGTTTAATTTGAGTATTTCCCATTTTGTGTTTTTACCAGTTCCCCCCCCTTTTTTTTCTCTCCTTCCCCCACTTTTCTATCATTCTGGTATAGGGCATTTCTGATCTGCAATTGTTCTGTAGTATATTTTGGACAATTTTAAGTGCTATTGAAAGCATAATATGTATGTGTTTTCCTTATACATAGTCTAGTTAGGTGCTTTTTTCAAAATTTCATAGAATTTTGAAAACATTTTAAATGAACAAATTTCTACATAAGTCTATTCTGTGATATAAATAATCTGAAGTTAGCATAACTCCTAAGGAGTTTCTCGAAAGTGTGGTTTAGGGGGAAACTCTTCGCTTTACTGCACAGTGTGGTTGCAGATCGGCTTTGCTGACTACCTACGGCACGTAGTGTTCCAGTGCCCTCCTAGTGCTTCCGTTGCTACTGCCGTTCAACTCTGTGCATCAAAATCAATGGCCGTCATAGCTGTGACTCAACTACATCTTACTGAACACATGCAAACTGAGTGAATCCTGTTTTTTCCATGTATTTTCATAGCTTTCTTATATCCGATGCCATTTCATCTTTTTGTCTACCAGTCAATCGGGGCAAAGTTGCATTTCTTAAGATGCAAATTAAATTGTCTAGTTTTTCTTCAAGACAATAATTACCATTTGTGGCAAAAGTCAGTTACTTTTCCCAGAGTTTTAGTTAACAGAAGTAACCTTTTCCCTCAAATTTAAGCTTGCTATTTCATAAACACAAATCTATAAATTTAAGAAAATTTCACAGTTAAGACACATGCAATTCAATTTTGCTTAAGACAAATAATGTTCAAAGTTTAATAAGAGGTGTTCCCAGCATTGGTGTTATCCTATAATCAGACTGTATGATAGTAGGAGAAATCTTTGAATTTTATTAATCCCTCATAACAGAAAATAATCTATTTGAAGACTTATTAATATCCTTTTAAATTCCTAATTTTATTTAGTATCCTTAGATAATTATATATAACTATTTTAGATGTGATTGGCATATATATAATCATTTTCTTTAGGATTAACTTATTTCTATTCCTTAATGTTAAATTTGAACTAAACATAAACCTTTAGGCCTTTTTTCACTTTTTGTAGACAGGGTTTCTCTGTGTAGCCCTCACTGTCCTGGGAACTCTCTTTGTAAGCCTTGTTTGCCTTGAACTCATAGAGATCCACTTGCCTCTGTCTCCTTAGTGATAAAGCATACACCACCACCACCCAACCTTTCAGGTCTTTTTTTATGTGTGCCTTTAACCTATCGGCTTGTTTCTAGAAAACATGCTTCCTTATAGGAAAATGTACACACACAACACTTGTTGCATGCACATTGAAACTATACCCTTCAACTTAACAAAAGGTCTAACCATAGTGTTTCTACAGTCACAGCATTCGGAACAGTACATTTCAAAGTAACTTAAAAGTCGGAGGGGGGGTTGTTTTGCTTTGTTTTTATAAGGATATTTGTTTATTTTTCATGTAATTTTTAGCTAACCTCCCTCCCAAATTATGTTAACCAAAAACATTTCATTACATTTTCTTACCCAGATTGACTAAAACAAGTACCAAGATTATCAAATTTTTAACTACCTAAATAAAAGTAGGCCATAGACTATATTTTTAATAGCTATTCCTTGTCAGACAGCTAGAACACATACCCCTAACTCTGCTAAAAGAAAGTGATCACCAGTTTGCTTGCTAATCAACTCTGCTGCATGCGTTCACAAGTTTCATAAAGATTGCATGCTTTCTGTTTTCAATACAAATTGTGTTTTTTTCATACCCATCTTTGCTTTTTTTTTTGTTTGTTTGTTTCCCTTTTCTTGGTTGGATGCCTGTGTGTGTTTAATCCAAATCCCTGTCCAGTCCTGGAGTTTGAACTACGGAAAGCCAAGGAGACCATTCAGGCCCTCCGAGCCAACCTAACAAAGGCTGCAGGTGGTGTACATAAAACTTTTTGAGCCTTTTCCCACTTTTACAATGTAGAAGTAGCTGGACTATTTTTATATGTAAAATAGTAAAACATTATCTTATTTTATCTCACCAGAACATGAAGTTCCTTTGCAGGAACGAAAAAATTACAAATCAAGTCCTGAAATTCAGGTGGGTGAATGACAGCACTAGTTATCTTCCGTGTAGCCCAAGCGTCAGAGAGCAAAGCTCACATTTTCCCATCTGTCGTTTATTTTTGCTTCCAGGAGCCAATCAAACCTCTTGAAAAGAGAGCTCTCAACTTCCTAGTCAATGAGTTTTTGTTGAAGAATAACTACAAGCTTACATCAATAACCTTTTCAGATGAAAATGATGATCAGGTAAAGTTACTGTTCAGTAACGTCTGCTTTTAATTTACTTTGTTTCTTTGCTTGATTTTTAGAAGTGGGTAATTTCTAAGAGTAAATCAGGTACAACTCCATTTAGTATTTCATTGGCTCACAGATCTTTTCTGTTTTGTAAGTTTTCTAAATAAAGACTTGTCTTTCTTCTCAGGTAGCTTTTTATAGCCTGTGATTAACAATATGGTCCCTTCATATCTGTGTGCATTTGTAAAGTATTCTTTTTAAAACTGTACATTTACTTGGTCCTATAAATCAATGTAGCTTAGAAGTTGAGTTTGACTTTAAAAAAAATTTGAGTAGCACTATAATTCATATATTCAATAGCACAGTTAGAAAATGTTTTGAATGACAATCAATATGATGTATGTATATGTGTGTGTAATTGGTTCTATCAATATGACTTTGCAGAAGTAAATGGCAGAGGTTTTATTATGAGGGAAGCAGAAGGCTATAGTTTTTATCTTTGTTCATTCATCTACTTTATAGTGCTCAGCAGACACTCAACCTCTGAAGCTGCACCCTTCCCCCAGAGGCCATTCTTTTAAATGAAGGTTATTGTTTTGATTCATAAAATCTACTGTGGATATTTTTACAGAAATAGAAGTTCTTTAAAGGACATAGCAGTTTATTTACTTCCTCAGTTATCATTACGTGTTTGGCAAGACTTAAATGTAATACAACTGTGTATGATTTAGTAGGACATTTTCTGAGAATATTAGCAATTGCTAAGCTATATCACCACAGTGAAATTCATCGGCATAAAGTATACTTTCAAAGACTTAGTAAAGTGCTATAATTTTAGTGATGTCATTCATATTTGAAGTCTGTCATTGAATTCGATGCAGTATGTGGCTTATGATTATAAATATTTATCCACCACATGATAGGTAGCTTTACTGAACTTATTCTATGTAAAAGACATTAAATATTTACCAAACATGATTACTGTGGTTATAATTTAAGTCAATCATCTCTTTTTATCATTAACTTAACAGTGAATAGTAAATATTTAAAATGTGAGAAATGTTGGAAAGGGAAAAAGAATAAACAAAGAGGACAGGTCAAACAGTATGATGGTCTCTTTAAGTCTAAACTTGTACTTTTAAATGCAAACAATTGATCCTACTCAGTTAAAAATTAGAAAGTATCAAGAGATATCATCAGTACTTCCTCAGCAATTGACAAATAGCTTAGGATATAGAAGATCTGTGTTTCTTCATTGACTGATTTGACATTAATTAAAATGGAAGTGACTAGGAACTAGTGTAGCCAAAGCAACTTTGATAAAGAACAAAGAGGACTTGAATCAAGATAATCACGAGGTATCATGTTGTTATACAAGTAGCCAAGGAGCCGATTCCAGTAGAAGGCAGAGGTAGGCGTGCACATAGGCGATTAATTTCTCACAAGTGCAGTTTCTCCCATATAGACGGGCAGTCACTTTACAGCATGCTGTTCATGCGCCTTCTAAGTGGGACTGAAACCACGTTCTATAACATATGTAAAATTTAACTCAAAGTGAATCATAGAATTTACTGTGAACCTATAAGACTTAAGGCTTATACTGATAAATGTAAGAGGGGTGAACCATTACAGTTTTGAAAGATAAGGTTTCTTAGGTATGACACCAAAATCATGGTGTTCTTTAGATGTACTGATCAGCAGATAAACAGTTTGCCACACAGGCCTGGCAACCTGAGTTTGATCCCCAGAACTCATGTAAAAAGGGACTGAGAGAATCGACTCCTTTGACCTCCTTACTTGCGCCATGGCGTGCATGCCCAGACACACTTATTATGGATACATAATAATAATTATTTATAATAGTTAAATAACAAATTATTCCTAAAGCTATTCTTGGGGCTGAAGGGGTAGCTCAGCAATTAAGAGCTTTTTGTTCTTACAGAGAACCCAAGTTGGACAATTCATATCCACCTGTAAAGCCAACTGCCACTCTGGTCTCTGTAGGCACACACAAATGTGGCTTACCCTGGCAAAGTCATATACGAAAAAAATTTTTTTAAAAATTTGAACCACTGTTGAGAGAAAGGGCAAACCATAGACTGGGTGAAAATATTCAAAACCCAACAAAGGATCTGTTAGAACTCTATAAACTCTTTAAAAAGAATAACAGAATTTTTAAAAAAACACAGGCAAAAGAATTATATACATGCTTCACCAAAAACAGGTAACTAGATAGAAATGAGCTTGTGAAAGATACTCAGCTCCTTTGCCTTCAAAGATGAACTTATAGTGCATTGAGATGCCACACATTTAGGACGGCCATGGCTGAAGACTCAATAGACTAGACCTGAGTTAGGCAGACTGCAATAAAGTGATGTGTGTAATATTCATTTCATAATTTATGTAAGCTCAAAATGATTTATTTCTTATAAGCCAGCACCACGAGGCCTTTAAAAATATTTAGCTAATTCTTTTAAAAGTCCTAAGAGGTAATGAATATTATACCCATTTCATGGGTGGCCCTTTTAACCTAAATTAACTTGGTAACAATAAGAGGAGACTAAGGATGTTGAATTTAAGTCTTGTTTTCTCCAAATCCCCAATTTCAGTGCTAACATCAACTTCTTATTTAGTTTTGAATTATAATTATTCCATTATTTAAGTAAGCCATCAAAGGATTAAAGTGCCATGTTTAGCATATTAACATTACTATGCTGAGGTTTTTCAGAGAGTCTCATAAACAAATTATAATAAGGTAACAATTTAATTTTAGAACAAGACAGGATGGTAAGAAAGGATATATGTCTGTGATTTATTACTATGTAATATCATACATCCCATCCAAAAATCTTTGCCATGGAGTATTCAAGATGCTAAACCTTTTTGTGGTTTTATGAAGTTGAATTATTCTGAATTAAAGGGAATTTTTCAAAACACAACAAATTTGCAGGTAGCTATTTGGAGTCTTTAAATTTCCAGAAGCAATTCAAGTTAGACTTAAGCGACTGTGGCAAGATAAGCAGTTTAAGCTCATTATTAATTCCTTAGAGTCTATGTTGACTACGTGTAATGTATGTGGGATGACAGAAGAACAATGCCATCAGTCAGTTTGCTTGTAACTTGTAATTATGTTGGTGAACTTAAGTACTTAGAGGTTCTAGCTCCAATGCTAGTAATCACACTCAGTACTTCATGCAAAGTGCAACATCTTATCATCTAATACAATTAAACAGAAAGCATAAGATTGTTAGAATAATAATTGTGTAGTGAAAGAATACCTAGAATATACACTTTGATTTGATTTGAATTGATTTTTGAGACCTGGTATCACTATGTAGCCCTGGCCAACTTAGGAACTCAATGTATAGGTTGGCCTTAAACTCACAGAGATCCATGTACCTCTCTACCTTCCTGGTGCTGGAATTAAAGGTGTGCACCATCTTGCCCAATACATTTAGATATTATGCAATATTATCTTTGGTTTTCCAGAGTAGCAATATTTGATTCAAAATACAAGATAAAATTACCTTAAAGAGGTTTTTTTAATTACATCTGCATAGTGTGTGCGCTCATGCACACACGTGTGCACATGCTTGTATGTGAGGTCAGGGAACAACTTTCTGGAGTTGGTTTTCTGCCTCTACCATATATGTGGGTGCCAGGAATTGAAGTCATCAAATTGGACAGCAAGTACCCTTACCCAGTAAGCTGTCACTCCAGCTTCTCCAATCTTTTTTAATGTTTTTGTTTTGTTTTCTATTAGGATTTTGAATTGTGGGATGATGTAGGATTAAACATTCCCAAACCCCCAGACTTGTTACAGCTTTACCGAGATTTTGGAAATCACCAAGTGACTGGGAAAGATCTTGTGGATGTGGCCAGTGGAGTTGATGAAGATGAATTAGAAGCTCTCACACCAATTTTAGGCAATGTCCCTCCAACACTTGACACTTCCCAGCCTATAGAGGTGAGAAATACCAATTAAATACTCATGTTCACAAAAATTATTTATGTAAAAATCTTACTGTGAGATCTTGAGTTTCTACTTTTTTTCTGCTTTGATTTTTAGAACTCCTTGCTAGTACAGAAATTAGAAGATAAAATTAGTTTATTAAATAATGAAAAATGGTCATTGATGGAGCAAATCAGAAGGCTTGAAAGGTTAGTACTTAGTTGTTATTTCTGAAAGTCCTTAAATTTGTATTGACATTGGCAAGTATATAGATGTGTGAAGCAGGGCTTCAATAGTAAAGCATATTGTTTTCACACAACTATTATTAAACCCTCTTAATCAGTTTTCTATGTTTAAAATAATAAAATGCCTCCCCTAACCAGTAAACTAGATTGATATAGTGATCTTATAGTTTATGTCTTACTCTTAAGAAGTTAGATATTTTAACTTCACCTGTGCCTTGTCAGTTTCAGTAAAATAACTCCACATTAGTGGCTTTCATACTCAACCATTCATTATTTCATTTATTTCTTACAATACTAAGTTGGGTTTGATGGGATGGTCTCTGTTTCAAATGGAGAGTTCTCAAGAACAGGCTTTAGGGCCGTTGTTTCCCCTCCTGATTGACAGTTTGCAGCTACACTTTTAGGACTATGAAGCACAAATGACTGTTAAGGAAGAGTGTAGTCACTCAGGAAGTAATTGGCTTTTAATACGTTCTGTTTATATTAACCCCTTTTCTGGGAGTGAATATTGTTGTCAAAACTTTCAAAACTGAAATTGCTGTTTGGGAATTTTCTTTCTTCAGTGAGATGGACATCCTCAAAATTGAGCACTTTACCACCCCAGCAGTTGGTGATTCTGTTCAGCCTTCCCACAGAGATTCTGAAGACAGTAGACGGAGCCCAGTTGTAAATAGTTCAGAGCAGGATAAAAACAAGGATGGTCATCTTGAAACACTAGGTGGACCTGGTTCCTCTATTCCTAAAGAGAATTCCACAGGTTCTTTCCCCAGGAAGGAAAGGGAAGAAATGCCACTTTCTTCTGCACCAAGTAAAACTATGGTCCACTTCGATCAACCCAATAGGTTAGTGTGACTTCATACTTTGTTTTTGTTTTTGTTTTTGTTTCATATCCAAAATGTGTTTATTGGGATGGCTCCCACTCATCTCGAATCAGGTGCTTTGCAGTGCTGCTTCCTCCTGAAGGAGCATCCTCCTGTCAGTCTTGCTTTCC
>LOEQ01003910.1:151904-164145 GCA_001685075.1 Bramus lutescens
ATGGCTAAAGACCGTGGTGATTTTATAGCATCCTGGGCACTTCACATCCATAAAATAGGAATTGGGGCTCTGCACCAGGTGCTTTTTCTTGTGTTTCCTGTTTTCCTCCTCTGGAGAGGGATGAAGGAGATCCTTTGCGAGAGGCATGTTCTCGTAGGGAGGTCGTCACCGCCGGAAAGGGATGACGCCATATTTTGAAATATGTCTTTGATTATTTGTGCTTCTAGGGCTGGAAAAATTTCAGTTCATATTTGAATGCCTTTTGCAGAGTTATAAATTCATACATTTGGAACAACTTAGCTCATAGGCAGAATACATGTCACAAGATGGGACAAATAATTATTAAATTATGTCGATAAGAAAAATATAAATTGACAAAGTCTGTCTTCACTAAGTTCTTACGGCCATGAGTAACCTCTAATAAATAATATGTAAATAGTATAATAAATAATAAATAGCTATATGCTCTTGGCCTTTCCCTCCATGTCTCTTACTTTCCTTGTGTTATCACACTCAGAGGTTAGTGCCACATAGTTGCCTGTGCTGTGAGAAAGCAATATACAATCATTTTGTTTCTGTATCTTTACCAAAGGATATCATTAATATTCTCTTAATTCATTTAATTTTTGCTGGGTTGCAGTTTTTAAATTTAGGAAGTAAAAAACTTGGTAAACCATGATTACTGCTGGATTTCAGTATTTAAATTTAGGAAATAAAAAAGAATGGTAAACCATGATTACTGTCCTGTGTGCTCAAACTATCTAGTAGTAAGAACAAAGTATAAATTTTCAATATTTTCAGTTGTAACTTTTTTAAAAAGTACTTTTACGAAGGAAGTATTTACTGTTTTTTTTATTTCATGTGTTTGTGCTTGGTGTATACTAACTCATCTAATCTTACAATGTATTTTTGGCTATAGTACTCTTCTTGTTAGAAACAAGCACAGTATCCCCAACATTAGGATGAAATTCTTACAGCATGGCTAATTTGCTTTAGACGTACAGGTCCTCATTATCATTGAGAAGTACTGGATTTGTTTGTGTAAGAAAAATTCCATTCATGAATCACAACCTTCTGTACTTGTTAGATATAATTGTTATCTTTGTATATATGAAGCTCACAGAATTGGAATAAGGCGTGCAATCCTCAAGGTGTATTTGTTCTAATGTGGATGATATAAAGTATGGAAATTTTATTTGTTGCGATGCTCAGTAGTAGGAACATTTATTAAGGTCTCCCAGATAAGAGCATCTATATAGTTCTTTTATACTCCAAAGGTAGATATGGTTATATTCACTCAATACCTATATGCCAGGCAGTGCTACTAAGAATACACTGGTGGGTGAGACACTGTAATCCTTTCATGCACAAACCTTATGGAATGAGAGAGAGACTGTGTGTGTGAAGCAATTAAACTAAAGTATGAAAAATAAGACAATGAATGGGTCTTGCTTTGGGAACACGTAATCAAAGCACCCAACCTAGTTATCAAGCAGAAAGGTTTCCCTGAAGAAATGTCATCTAATCTAAGACTTGAAGCTAAGTGAGAGTTGACTAGGTTAAAGAAATCAGAGGCTGAGTGGATAAAGAACATTAGGAATGAAAACTCAAGGAAGAGATTTACAAGATACCTAAAAGGTGGAGGCAGGGTTCATTGGATTTGAAGTGAAGAGAAAGGAATGAATCCACTGAAGATAAGAGAAAGACTGGTTTGTGGTATCAAATTTAAACAAGAGAACACACTGTGACCCCATTCACATTGTGACCCTAAAAGAGCAAAGGGTACAAGCCTTGGCACATCTCACTAACTCTACAATCATGGAAATTTTTGGATACAACTTGGTGCCTACTATGTATGCTTTTGATGAGTTTTTGCTATTGGTCTTGTCTTTGTAGATGGAGCACACAATCAGCTCCTAGTCAACTTTATGAGTACTATTACATGCACACAATGTTTTAGAGAGCAAGATAGGCTTGACTTTTCTTATTAAATATAAAAGTAAGCTGATATTTTCTGTCGTTCCTCCAATGTTTTTCTCTTAAATTATATCAGGAATGTTAAACAAACTTTCCTTTGTCTAGTAGTTTTTATATAGGTTAAACTGAATCATTATATATTGGCACAATTGTAATGCCTTTCTGGCTTTGTTTCTTGTTCAACCTTTGTCAGCCTTTCTGAAGACATAAAAAAATGGAGGGTGGGGATAGTACTCTCTTTATTTTGTAAATATTTGCTATAATTACTGATCACTGTAGCACTTAGTGCTTGAGCACTAACATATAAGGGCCATTCATCTATTTGGCATTAGGCTATTGGTGATGAGCAGTGTTCTTCACTTGGATGTGCTCTCTCTACCCATCAAGTCTGATGGCTGCGAAATCTGGGCAACATTTATGTGGTAGGATTAGTGTTGGGATGTGGCTTTCTGTACGCGATTTGCAGCTTACTTCCTTCTGAGATAGCAGTGCAATTCCTGAGGCCTATCTTCTTTATTCCACCATTTTCTTGCAGGAAATTGTCACCTGCTTTCCACCAAGCACTACTCTCTTTTTGTCGAATGTCTGCAGATAGTCGTTTAGGATCAGAGGTGAGTTTATATCGCAGCTTCCATAAAACATCTCTATTGTTTTAAGGACTTTTTTAATAGTTTCATACAAAGATATTTATGTTAAGATTGCATTTCAGTTGAAAACCTATTATTTATAGTAATTCTTTAAGAAATAGTACCTAAAATTTCAGCAGTAAGGAAGGTAGTTGGTTATTGGTTCACTTGCAGTCTGGCAAACTTCATTATAAAATCAGGTCAGCTTTCTCGGGCCTTTCTTGATGCAGTTCAATACAGATGTTGACCTGGCATGGTTGCAGGCTTCTAGGGATCTTTTTTAAGGAAAAAGCAAACAAACCAGTAGCCTTTGAGGAGGGCCCATTTCTGGGCTGTCCTTTTTTCCCAGAACTGAGAGAAGTATGCCTCCCAGATCTCACCCCTACTTTTTTATTAATCGATATTTTATTTTATCTTTTAAATAAATATTTTTCTCAGCAAGTAGAATTATATATGTTTATACACATTAGATACATCACAGTACATCCATTGAGTCAGGATGACTGACATTTGTCTTTCAGATACCATTTTTGTGTGTTGGACACATTCAAAACTAGAAATCCTCTCTCTGCACTAATTTATAATGTTCAATTCATTGTTGGCCACCATAGTTAACCTACTGTGCTACATCCCTAGATAACTTTTTGTGTCGTCCTTCTTAGCAGCTAAAGGTGTAGCTTAGTAGAGAAGCATTTTCTTAGTGTGTGTTAGCCACAGCATCATAAACATTGAATGAATAACTTTACCCCTTTTACTAGCATCTTTTGCTCCATGACTGCCCCACAGAAATGACGATGTCTGGGCAGTGTTGTTCTTATTAGTATGAGTTATAATGCTGAAGCTTGTTTTTCCATCAGAGGAGAAAGATCCAGAGTATAGACATTTACACACCTTTACACACAGAAGTCATCCACAACCATCATTAAACTGTTTGGTTTTCTAGGTGTCTAGGATTGCAGACAGTGAAAAAAGTGTTATGTTAATGCTGGGACGCTGCCTGCCACACATTGTTCCTAATGTGCTGTTAGCAAAAAGAGAGGTAAGACACATAAAAGTATATTTGTCCCAGTAGTCCCATCATGTGATCATTTTTGTCATTTTGAAGTTTAGTGTAATTTTTTATTTTGTTAAGTCTGTTACTTGCAATCATATTCTTACTTTTGTGCATGCGTCTCTGCTCCTAGAGAATGGTTTTACACCTCTGTCAGGTGAGTTCAGTAAAACTGCATGGTATCCATGGTTTCCAATTTTGCTTAAAGCATTATTAGCTTCTGCAGTGCTATTACTGTAGGTCCATTTATGTGTCATGAATTCTGTCATCTTCATGTAACCAAACACTAATTGACTTTTTTTATGTTTTTTGATGCTATCTGTGACATGTCTATAGAAGTTGACACTCATTGAAAATTAACAGACTAATATAATATAATAATGTAACATTTTTCCCAAATGCATTTGTAATTGCTTGTTATGAATCTTAGTTTTATTATGTTTGTTTGACAATAAATTATCTCATAATGGTAAGATAGCTGTAATACTAAAAAATAACCTTTAAGGTCCTTTTTTAAGTTTTGTATTTGCATTCTTTACAGATGCTTTAAATATCTAGTTTAAGTTGCAAGTAAATTTTAGCATATGTGGCCTAGACCATGAGCCAGGGACACATTAGGAAGTTATCTTTATAGTTATGAATTATTGTATTTGTCTAATAAAAGATTTAAATTTATGCTTTTATCATTATCATGTTAATATTTATCACTGATTTTACTCATATTCATGGGACCTACAGTATATTAGGTATATAATGCATTGGCAAAACCCATTTAAAGCTGACCTTAGTTATCTATGTAAACAAAAGAAATTCGTACTGATCCTCAAGAAAGGATATGTAGAGCTTTGGAAGTTTTTATTTCTATAAGTATTTTTAATTTTAAAAATGACCTAAAAGTTTTCATTCCTATAGATGTTTTTAATTTTTAAAAAGCTTAGAAGCTAGTCTTGATAATGGCTTTATTTGTATCTAATTTAAAATGATTGTAACATACTAATCTGTATGGAAGCTTTCTAGATCTTGAAGGATCAGTGTCCAATTGCAGGTTGTCTTGCGGTTCTGCCTGGCAGGATGGTGTTTGGGCTTCTCCTCTCTCGGCTTGTACTATCCTTGTTATGAACCCTGAGCTTCTCCTCTCTCGGCTTGTACTATCCATGTTATGAACTCTGAGCTTCTCCTCTCTCGGCTTGTACTATCCGTGTTATGAACTCTTGTTTGCATCCCACTTATTCTTCTTCCTCAGTATAATTTTTAAATGTTAGCAAACCTGACTTTCATAAAACCAGTTTTGCCTTTTTTTCATATTGGTATAAGCACTTAACTAAAATCTTTTTGTATTGCATGAAGTATTTATAGTTTTGTATCATCAATAATCAGATACCATGTACACATGTATACTTTTTTGGCTGATTTTTAACTTTCTTATGTTTAAAAATTATTGAGTGTTCTTATAAGTTCATGAAAAACTGATCCTTTTCTCTATTTATTTTTTTCTCTTGTTCTATTCGATAAAAGTTGTATTTTCTCAAAATGAAATTAGAAAATGATAAAGTATATATTAACTTGGTTTAAAACTAATCCTTGGCTATAAAAGGACAGAACCTTAGAGCATGTGCTTAGCACCCATGAGGCTCTAGGTTCAATCCCTGGTACCCCCAGAGGGAAAAAAAGAAGCAAAATTTGTCTTATTAGATTCTTGGCATTTAATTTATGTTTAATATTTCACCTGCTTAAGCCTGTATTTTTAAAGAGCTCCTATGATTAAAGGATTGGTATTTGAGGCTATTCTTATTTCTCAAGAGTGGATGTGCTTTTTTTCAGCATAAGCAGTGTTAAAAGGTTTAGTTATCTGATGATCATAATAATATACTAGCTGATTACATAACACATTAGAAACAGAGTTTAAGACTTTCAGGAAGTATAAAGTGTTACAGCTCTGATGGGTAAGATATCCTGGCAGTCAGGAGCCAAAATACCACAGGTCACACCTTACAGAAAAATTTCTTAGGAGAGACACAAGAAGGTGGCTGCCTTGGGTGAGAAGCAGCTGCAAAGAACTGAGCAGGAGGCAGACTTTATAGAGGATTTCTTTGGGCCTGCAAGAGCTGTTCAGGATAGGATGGATTTTGTGACCTGATATTCGGGTTTTTTGTTCTTTTGTTTGTTTGTTTGTTTCTATAGGATGGGGCCTGGCCTCTCTCCCATGTCAAGGTGCTGGAAACTGCCATTATGACCCAAGTCTGGGGGTTGAGGCCTATCCACTCATGTGCTTTGAAGCTGTATAATAACTTTAACTTTTTTAAAATAGAAAAAGACAGACAACAAAAACCCTTCTCCCCATCCCACATATAATTTTACTAACTTCTAATGTTTTTTTTCCAAGTCCTTTGACCATTTTTAATTGGACTATCTTTATATGTTTTAGCTGTAAGAGTCATATAGACTGGATATGAAACCCTTATCACTTACGACTTGCAATCATTTTATAGTTAGCCGTTACATTGATTATTAAGCTGACATATATGTTCAAGAGAAAAGGTATTGCCAGTTGAAGGTCTTTGCCACTTCTGTTGACAATTGGCTACTATAAGTTGTTTGGATCTGAGAATCTCAGTTCTATTCCATTGGTCTGTATATCCTATTCTTATCCTTAAGCCATTCCCATGCTTTTTTATTGCTATCGTTTTTAGTATGTTAAATGATTGGGACATCTGAATCTTCCAATTTTACCTGTTTAAATATCTGTTAATTCTTTAGGGAACTTTGTAATTGTGTAGATTTAATGTTCAACTTCCTTTTCTGCAAAAACAGTTGATAGAGATTTGAAAGATATTACATGAAATCTGTTTATGACTCTGTTCAGGCCTCTACATACTTACTTGTCCTACACACTTGTTCCACACATCTGTTCAGGCCTCTACACACCTGACATGCTTCTATAGATATATATAAGTTTCAAAAATTTATCTTTAAAAACTATTTAAGCATTTTGACACTTTAACTTATGGACACATAGGACTGAAGAGATGGCTTAATGAGTAAACTGATTTTCCTTGTAAGTTTGACAACCTGATTTAGGCTGCTGAGAACCAACTTGAAAGTCGGATGCTGTGGCAGCGGTCACAGCACACACCTTAAATCCCAGCACTCAGGAGGCAGAACCATTTAGAATACTTAGAGTTTGGAGCATTTCTCTCCAAAAATATCTTTCTACTTTTGAGCTTTTTTTTAACCATTAGAAATGAAAAACATAATATATTTAGGATCCAGAATATTGTCTTAATGAAAATGTGGACAGCTTTAATTTCATACATTTCTATGAAAAAGAAACTTGGCAGTTCTTTCCTTTTGTTACTTCTGTATGTTGAATGTACAATGAAATGTAGTTTAAATTTTCAATTTAGCATCAAATATTTCTAATTATAGTCAGTAGTAATACCCACTGATCTGCACCTAAAGCCCAGGAATGGTCATTTTAATTAGACAATGGATTAAATATGAAGGGTACAAAATTATTAATTTATAGCTCATACTGACAGAAACACATTGTGTGTGTGTGTATGTGTGTGTGTGTGTGTGTGTGTGTGTGTGTGTGTGTGTAAAGGAATTTTTATTATATAGTTTGGGGAAAGATTTTTGTGTTTCCATTTATTTTGATTTTTGTATAACTGTGTTTGTTTTTTACTTGGGATTTTGTTTTGTTGGTATATGTAGTGTTGGTTGGAGGTCAAGGCTTTATGTACACATTAAGTAAGTACCTTATTGAGATGGATGTCGGGTCCCAGGAAAAAGCTTTGCTTTTTTTTTTGTTTTTCTTTTCTTCAATTTTTAATGCTTTAAAAAAAAAGTAGTGAACTTTTGCGAGAAACTTAAAACACTTTCAAATTAATGTTATATCAGATTGTCAGATTATGGGATGTTATTTACTGTAAAAACCTAATGGATCCTTGGGCAATTCTGGCTAAGAACAAAAGGTTATTTGAACTTTGAGTAATTTTTATTAAACTGTGATTTATCCTTCTCTTTAATCAGTGCATGTGTGTGTGTGTGTGTGTGTGTGTGTGTGTATAATATATATGTATATATAGTGATATTCTCTGTTTATTGAGGTTTTAAGGGTACTCTGGAAATAAAAATTAGAATATAATGTATTGTATTTTTATTTTCAATTTCTCCACTCTCATATTTCTTTAGGAGTTGATTCCCCTCATATTGTGTACAGCATGCCTACACCCTGAACCTAAAGAAAGAGACCAGCTCCTCCACATACTCTTCAACCTGATCAAGAGGCCAGATGATGAGCAAAGGTGGGTGTGCAGGAATAAACAAATGCAATGCTGATATACTAGTTTTCTTAATGAGCACCATAGTTGGTGATTTAATCTACAGGCCTTTTTTTCCTTCCCAGTATCAATTTCAGTGTGCTGGAGTTCTGTCATATGTCCACCATCTTGAGTATGATGTCAATAGTATTATCATTGAGTTTGTTTTCCTTCTGTTCACCTCCATTTTTAAAGGAACCTGCAACTTATACCAATAAATAAATAGATCATAGGGAAAACACTCTGAGAAATTAAACCTGTGAAAATAAGTAAATTCTTGAAGCAAAAATAGCTGTGAAAAGTATGTATAAATCCTTTTGAAC
Source organism: Bramus lutescens (assembly GCA_001685075.1). Taxonomy (NCBI): domain Eukaryota; kingdom Metazoa; phylum Chordata; class Mammalia; order Rodentia; family Cricetidae; genus Bramus; species Bramus lutescens. The sequence continues at coordinate 160,204 of LOEQ01003910.1, forward strand.
CTCCACTGTTATAAGTAGCATAACTGAATCTATGCTTTGTTCTTTAAAGTGTTAATTTCTCATGAACTCTAGTCAATCCGTGAATTGGCTCTTAGAATCTAACAGAATTTAGCATCTTTATCTCTACTGATCTCTCAGGATTAATGAGAACAGAAACCATTTTGTTAATGAAGTGACAGAGACTCTCAGGAGGAAAGCAGAGAGTTGGTCCATTGTCTAAAGTACTCCCAAACCTTTATGGCCATCACAAAGCTTGATGCAACACCATGTCAGTTCCTCAGGGTCACACCAGTTTCTGAGGGACTCAGATCTGGTTCTTTCTACGCAAGTTAGGTGGGAACTCTGCAGCAGTGGATGGGGTGGAACTACCTGAAGAAACAGGTCCTTCCTGGAGCTTGCATGCAGTCCCTGATGGCAGTCAGATACGAATGCCTGGAATCGCCATAGGGCAGCACCCTGCACACAGGAACATGAGGGACTGGTTTGACCAAGAAGGTGTGTTGTCTGCGTCAAGGAGGAAAAGCTGCAAGGGGAGCCTGAAGAAAGCAGCCTGGCCTCAGGGAAATAATGCACTAGTGGGTGTTTCCTGTGCGATCTTTATCTTAATAATGAAAGGGATTTTGCTGGTGTTTTGTAATACAGAGTTGTGCTTTCTAAGTATTTATCTAATTTTAGGGCTTCTTTCCATATCTTCTGATGGTTTGACTTTGTAAAATCATAAAATAATAAATGAGTCGTGAGAAGTAGAAGGAGCTCCAAAGTTATGATCACATAGTCTAAGCTATCCCAACATTGACACTGTGTCTCTTGTTCTTAGTAGAATATACCAAAGAGCGAGTGGAAAGACTTGTCATCAGGAGGCAGCCAGAGTCGGGTGGTACTAGAAGCCTGCATGCACTTTAGTCAAGTGTGAATGAGGGAAATTAGATCACTGTAGACATATCATCTAACTTGAAAGTTTTCTAAAGACAATTTATACAGGACAATGCATATCTCATTCTCTTCTTTTAAAAAGTGCCTTTCTCTATCTTAATAACTTAGTAATGAAATACCTTTTTTACATCACATTTTTAGTTTGTGAGACAAATTTTGTTTTGTTTTGTTTTTTGAGATAAGCAAGGCAAAACTTAAACATAACCACTGCCACCTGGTGGCCAAGCCTTCATGTCAGAAATAAAACATTCTTGCCTACTGTGTTTTTATATTACAGAAATACAACTTTTTATTAAAATAGACTAATATAAATATTCTATATTATCATATAATACAAATGAAAAGTAGACATATATGTTTGCTAGCACATGTTTGATAGGTAGCCACTTGTTACTTTTCTTTAGTTAATTAATCTCAGACTTCTTTAGCAATATCCCAGTAAAATCTGGTATTATGCTCCATGATGGTACCTTCTGCAGTTCTTTGACAACAATCATAAATGATACCATATTTGTAGCTAAATAGTATTTTTTTTACTGCTATAATAGCCTACTTCCAATGCTATTAATAATATATTGGCCATCTGACCTTTTTTATTTTGAACTGCATTTCAGAGCTATCACTTTTTCTTTTCAATGTTTAGATGTGGTTAGTGTAGTCATAGTAGCAGTACATGTATATCATGAAGAATTATTTTAAATTTTGTGTGCCAGTGACTATGACCAGGGTTTGGGGGTTCATGCGAGAATATCGGTTAGCCATAAGACAGTTTGGGTACTTTCCTCAGGCACAATGCATAATTTTCTCTTGTCGGCAATAAGGATAGAGCCCAGGGACTCACAAGTGATCTGCAGATCCTCTACCACTAGCCTAGCTCCAGATCTGACCCTTGAAGCAGCTTTTCTCAGAGGTCTAGAATAGAACAGGTCAGGCTGGCCGGCCCAAGAACTCGTAGATCTGCCTATCTTACAGTGTGCCCCATCATACTTGGATTTTTCTACAATTATCAAACAGTTGTGGAACACATACATATGTGTGTAGTTGGTACAGAAACACTCAGTTATTAGAAATATCTCATGAGGAAGCAGGTGATAGAATTTCTCAGTATTATTCACTTTAATATACCTGGCTTTCTAAAGTGGGGGGAAATAGAAGAAATAGAAAAATCAAAAAGGAAAACTGAGAAATAGAAACAAAGGGTGATATAAATGATAGGGAATTTGTGTAGAACAATTCCCAAAGATTTGATTAGAGTATAACTTGGATGGCATGAGGCCCTAGATTTGGTCCTCAGCAGTGCAATTAAGATAAGTGCACATCTACTAGTAAGCTCATATTAGTATATATGGGCTATAATGAGGGAAGGTTACTGTAATACATAATAAAGACACTAACTTGAAAAATTGAGAAACAATAATAAGGATGTTTAGAATTGATTCTTGTTTATTTTTTAATTTGTCTTGGTGTAAGTTTGTTTTGAAACAGGGTCTCACCATCTAGCCCTTACTGGCCTGAAACTTACATAGACCAGGATGGCCTTCATTCACAGAGATATGTGTACCTTGCCTCCAAGTGCTGGAATTAAAGGGGTGCTAGCATTCCTGGCTGTTTAATTCTTTTTAACTCGTGGTTGTAATTCAATATTCCAATGCACTACCAGTTTCTTTTCCTATTATCTTTCAGACAAATGATACTGACAGGCTGTGTGGCATTTGCACGACATGTTGGGCCAACACGTGTGGAGGCTGAACTTTTACCACAGTGTTGGGAACAGGTGAGTTACCTGTATGGCTTTCTTAGCTATTTTCTTCTTATTCTTGAAGGTTTATATTTTCTTTTAAAAGTACATGGGGAAATCCATGGAAGGAGAATTATGACTGTCCATCACTCTGCATATCGTTTATTTGCACGAAAGAATGCTTTAGGATGCTTTGCTTTATTCATTTATTCGTCAGATACTTAAAAACACTAATTCCTGTGCCAGGTACTGCTGTAGTAACTAGAAAAACAGTGTGAAGAGAGACAAAGTAGAGGACTGAGCATGGTAGAAAACCTTGTCCTCCTCTGAGGATGTGCTGTTGAACCAAGTCTCTAGGGGAAGTAAGGTCCAGCAAGTGCAAAGTCCTTGTGCTATTTACTTATCAAGTTTGACGAAGAGTTAACAGTGTGTGCACAAATGGAGAACCTGTATAGATTGTAGATACCTGCAGCCATCAAAGTGTCGAACTTTGATATAGCAAGTTTATATATCTATAATTATATTCATTTTACTGGAGTAGGTTTTTTTAATTATATTTTATGTTCATTGGTGTTTTTGCTTCATTGGTGTTTTGCTTCCATGAACATCTGTGTGAGGGTGTCAGAAGCTCTGGAACTGGAGTTACAGACAGGTGTGAACTGCCATGTGGGTACTGGGAACTGAACCCCAAGTCCTCTGGAAGAGCAGATCGTGCTCTCAACCATTGAGCCATCTCTCCAGCTCCCATACTGTTGTAGGAGCCTGCTTGTTCATTCCCAACTGCCCAGACTCAAAATAACCACTCAGAAACTGTATTAATTAAATCACTGGTTGGCCCACTAGCTCTAGCTTCTTATTGGCTAACTCTTACATCTTCATTTAACCCATTTCTATTAATCTGTGTATCGCCACGTGGCTGTGGCTTACCGGCAAAATTCTGGCTCATCTGTTTCCAGCAGAGGATACATGGCGTCTCCTGACTCCATCTTCTTTCTCCCAGCATTCAGTTTAGTTTTCCCCACCTACCTCTCTATTCTTCCCGCACAGGCCAATGAAGATTCTTTATTAACCAATGGTATTCACAGCATACAGAGGGGAATCCTCCCCTTTTCTGTCTAAATAAAAAGGAACGTTTTAACTTTAACAAAGCAAGATTACATACAACTAAACAGGTGTTAAGTAAGAATTCCAGTTACAATATTTATATCTACTTTATCTTTTATTATAACTAAGGAAAACTATAATAATAACTATCTATTCTTCAACTCCAT
>LOEQ01003910.1:164385-174965 GCA_001685075.1 Bramus lutescens
GTCTCACCTTTAGGCAAGTTCAGCAGTCATTTCTCTGTGGGCCCTGCATGTCCATTTCATATAGCATACCATCAAGCAGTCCAAGCAAAAGCAGTTTCTTCCCCAAATGACTAGCAAACTCCATAAAGAGCCTCTTCGATGCCCATCATCCTCCTGAAGTAATTGGTGCTGCCAGGAACAGATGTCTCTAATGTCATGAAAAGTCCTAAGTTATTAAAACACTTTAAATGCCATATTCTGTAGTCTTTGAAAGGTTTGAAGATTGCCTATCCTCTGAAATAAGTCTCTGTACATCTAGAAAATCTAACTAACGTGACTACAAGCTTGACTATAAAAGATGATTTTAGTTTTTCCATTTTCTCTTTTTAGCTTGCACTTGTCAAACTGAGCACAGTGATAAACACATGTAATCCCAGCACTCAAGAGACAGAGACAGGAGGAGTCAAGGCTAGACCCTGCCTCAAAATCCCTAAGAAAATTTAAAAAGTAAAAAAATCTACCAGGCATAATAGTACATGTCTGTAATTCCAGTACTGGTGAGTTCTAGACAAGCCTGAACTATTTTTCAAAAGCATACCCAAATGGAGTTTTGTTAATTCCAGTGTTACCTGCAGTCTATCTCTGAATGGTCAGTGTGTTCACAGAGTGGTACATTCATCTCTGCATCCAGTTTAAAAATTAAAGCATTTTATTACCCCAAAACAAATGCACTGCTAGGTCTACTGTGGCTACTATGGATCTCTTATTTCTTCATATGAATTTTAACAACTGCTTTTCATTTCTGTAAAGAAGCCAGCTGGGTTTTGTTTTTGTTTTTGTTTTCTTCAAGTAATTTATTGAATCTATAGATAGATCTGGAGAAGATTCCATCCTAATTATGTGTTTCCAATCTGAGTTTATGTTAACAGAAGTTCATCAAAATATCTACCACAGTGGTTTGTAGTTTTCAGAATGTATGTTTTGTACTTGTTTCATACCTTATTTGTAAAGCTAAAGAGAATCTTTTTATTCGTTAACTGAAGAAATGCCATTGATCTTGTGCGTTTCTTACCTGAGATGCAGTATACTAGACTGAGAAGGGATGAGATGGAACTTTAAACGCAGCTCTCTGTGCATTTCTTACCTGAGATGCAGTACACTAGACTGAGAAGGGGCGAGGTGAAACTTTAAACGCAGCTCTTTGATAGTCTATCTCTGCTTTCAGATGAATTGTGACCATATTGAATTTAAATCAGAGATGTTAGTTACATACATCTCTGCCATCTCTCTTTTGTGACCTTTATGATCGTGGGTCAAGGATCTGACTAACCACCTATCTCTAGTTTGTTGCCCAGTAGCTTTCTATATAATTTCCTGTCTTAATTTTAGGCATCCAAAACATTATTGAATTATGTCATCTTTTGATATGGGAATGTGAGAACAGATATACTTCTTTTCCAGTCAAAGAAAGATTTATATTCTATGAAGAAGACATATGGGAACAAAACCCAGTATGTGACTTTTTTTTATTTTTGCTTCAGTTCAGTGTAGTCAGCACATAGCAAAACTCTACTGTTTTTCATATACCAACAGGAAAGAGGTCTTCTCAAAAAGAACATATAGCTTTTATGTAGCTGGTTAAAGCATGGCTAACCTATTGGCTAGCCCCACAGGTGAAAACAAATTGGTGTTTATCACACGCCAGTTCTCTTAGGTCCAGAAGATTTCTCCATCTTCTTTTGCTAGAAGAGCTTGCTGCTTCTGACATGCTAAGGAGAACCTAGTCCTAGGCAAACACATGATTTCTAGGTACCTTGCCAATTCTTCATCATTTATTTTCCCTTTTTTCTTTAACAGATACCCCTGTGCCTTGATGTTTAGGCTGCCCTTGATTCTCTTATTCCTAACCCAGGTATAGACACACAGGCAGTCCCAGAGGTGGAAAAGGAAAACAGTGTACTATATTCTTAACGAGATTTATGGTGAAAAGTAATTGTTTTTTGGAAGGAGAGAAGGTGTGTTGCTTCCACTTGACTGATGTGCTTGTTTTTGACTCCAGATTAATCACAAATATCCAGAAAGACGACTGCTTGTGGCAGAGTCGTGTGGAGCGCTGGCACCTTACCTTCCCGTAAGAACCTTTTTCTTTGTTTCTGTTTAACAGTAGAGTATCTTGTCCATTTTAATCCAAATTCTCTTAGCCATGCTATTTTAACAAAAAAAAAAGAAGGGGGAAAAGGGGAGCTCACGTTAATGCTTTTTTGCAAATAAGTACATTCTGATTGGTTGTGCATGCATTTAAATATATGGAACTTTGCCAGTAGTTCATCAAGTGTGTTCTGCGGACTCTGGGAAGTTGGTTCTTTTTTTGTCTTTGTTTTTGTTTTTTTGTTTTGTTTTGCTCTGTTTTTCTGAGACAGGGTTTCTCTGTAGCTTTGGAGCCTGTCCTGGCACTCACTCTGCTGTACATAAGGCTGGCCTCGAACTCACAAAGATCCACCTGCCTCTGTCTCCCAAGTGCTGGATTTAAAGGCATGCACCACCACCTGGCTACAGAAGTTGGTTCTTTCAAAGAGCTCCATAAGCTGGAAGCTATTTTCCTAATAGGGCTTTTTTGTCCCTCACATATTTACACATAACAGTGTTGGCGCTTAGTAGTAGTGGGCAGCAGTGTTCCTGCATGGCATTGATCAGAGAGGGCCCTCAGATGTTCTGATAAGGACTGTGCTCTACACAGCACTCATTCCCAAAGCAAGCCAGTTTCATTCAAAAAAGGACTTTGCTTAATCAGTAAAATTGTTAATTTTACTAAATTTTAACCCCTAACTCTTTGTAATATTCTATGACACAAAGATGAAAGTGATAATAGAAAATATTTTGGCTGCAGACTGACATTTGGTTGGGTTTTCAGGAAAAGCACTTAGATTCTTGCTTTAGCACTGAGGCCATGAGCTGGTTTCTTTCCTGGTTTATCAGTTTTTCTCAGCAGAACCACATACTGTCAAGCTGTGTTTATTCAGACTTGGGTATGTGACAGATATCTTCATATCCATCAAGTTGTCACTTGACAAAGAAATAGACAAATCCCTTTCCGGTGATAAAAATGAATATTGAGTAGGTTCTAGAACTGTGGGAAATTTGCATCTACTGCTACAAAGCCTAACAGCTTTTGAATACATAAAGGCTTTTTAAATAGATTTTTAATGATGAAATTTGCCCGTTTTGAAGAAAATCTATATAACTTCATGTTCTTTATTTTTCCCCCAAAATCACAATGTGTATGTTAACATAGAGGCCTTCCATCTGAGATGTAGCAGTAAAATTTAAGTTCATTTGGTTTTTGTGAGATAAAATCTCATTGTATCCCTCACTAGCCTAAAACTTGCTATGTAGAAGATGGCCTTGAACTTCTTATCTTCCTGTATCCTACCATCCATGTGCTAAGATGACAGGCCTTTTTCATTACAAGCAGCTCACAGGTTTAAATGTTTGTGTTGTTCATCTAAGAAGTCTTAAAAAGTTGGAACAAAAACCAAGTCTTTTTTATTTTATTTGGTTTATTATCTCCTTTAAAGGGGCCAGACCAAGTTCAGGCTTTATTCATTTTATGGCTGACAAGTCTTAATAATTACAAAGAGGGTAGGAATTTGAGTATTGATAACTTTTTCTAAGATTTATTTTCTTTTTAATTACATGAAAAGGCAGAAGTAGGAGGGCTACACATGAACTCAAGTTTCCAAGGAAGCAGTATGCCTACCTCTATAACTACAGTTAACAGGTGGTTGTGGGCTGCCTGACATGGCTGTTGGGAATAGAATTCTGATCCTCTGTGCCAGCAGTAGAGTCTTAACAACTGAACTATCTCTTCAGCCCCTGATAACTTTATTTTACTCTCAACTTTTAATTAAGCTTAGTCCTTAACATAACTGGGAGCAGTGGTGTAGTGTGCTGGAGGTTTAGCTCAATGATTGAACCCTGCCTGGCATTCATGCAACTCTGGGTTCCCAACATTCACATCAAGTGTCTCACAACCACCTGAAATGCCACTTCTAGGGATCTGACATTGTCTTCTGGCTACCACAGGCACTGACCTTGTGTGCATACACCCATACTCACACACTTACACACAGCATTTATAAATAAAAATAAATTGTATTAAAAGTAAGCTAATGCACAGCAGTAACCAACATTTTTATTAAATATTATCATATTAAATCATGGCATAAATAACTCATAAAAACATTGGTTGTTTTCAGAAAGAAATTCGTAGTTCCTTGGTTCTTTCAATGTTGCAACAGATGTTAATGGAAGATAAGGCAGATTTGGTAAGAGAAGCTGTGATCAGAAGCCTGGGTGTCATTATGGGCTACATTGATGATCCTGACAAATATCAGCAGGTATGTTTTTCAGCATGAATTTTTGCCCTGTTATAAATTCCAAATAATGTACTGATTCAGATACTTGACAGTCTGCAGTGAAATGGTGTGTCGGTGTGATGAGCGGGAAGGACAGCTGCTTTCAATCCAGCAACTGTCAGGAAATTAGAAATGAGTGTGCATGTTTTCAACCCCATCCATGGATACATTAGCACTTAAGAAAATGGGAAGGATTTGGAGATGACTGTCTTCCTTAAAACATTTCTTGAAATGCATATTGTGTTTTATTACTTTTTTTTTTTTTAGAAAATTACTCTTTTAACAATCTCCATTTACCTGTTTCTTTTTTGCAGGGCTTTGAATTATTGCTTTCAGCCCTGGGAGACCCCTCAGAAAGAGTCGTTAGTGCAACACACCAAGTATTTTTACCAGCTTATGCTGCTTGGACAACTGAACTTGGAAATTTACAGTCTCATCTTATACCTACACTACTGAACAAGATTGAAAAGCTTCTCAGGGTGAGTTCCTCTTTTTTTAAATATAGTTCATAAATTTAAAAGGTCTGTTCTAGACCATCTTAGAGAAATATTGGGGAACAGAGACAAGATGTACCACTTAGCCAAATAGTTTAGCACATCACCACTGTGGAGAGAGGAGGAGCTCAACAGGAAAGCACTCAGTGGCTGGAATAGCATCTTCCTAAAAATATAGCAGACATTGTCCAGAAAGCCAGTTCTTCTTGGATGCTCTGAAGATGCTCATGATGATGTTTTACATAAAAATCAGCTCCAGTTCCAGATTGCAGAGATGACTAAACGCAGAGTCTCTGTAGTCTTCTTATTTCTATGATGTCAAAACTACGCTATCTATACTTATTCGAGCACAGACATCTTAAGAGAGCTTCATTCTACTCAGAAGAGTTGATGAAAAGTTGAGAAAATAATAGATGCGTCTTTATCTAATTTTTATACTAAATGTTCTTTAGAGGCTAGCAGAGAAGCTATTTCTTTTCTTGGGTGTCTATATATACTGCAAAGATCAGTACTTTAGATTTAAAAACCCATTTCACTCTTAGAACCCTTTGAGGAGAGTCTTGTGTTTTACACAGAAATTAGGGTTTGGCTTAGGTAACTTGTCAGGGTCCCCAGCTGTCATACAAATTGGTTTCTGACTCTAGACTTTGATGCTTTATGCTTCAAAGTTTTCAAGGACCTTTAAGGTTTTTATCATAAATCTTAGAACAATTTATTAGATGATCTCATATGTACATGTATATAGACTTAAATCTAAACACTGGGCTGTTCCTTCTAAACTTCACAGTGAACTCTTAGGGGGAAATATATAAAAATTAAAACTGAAGTAGCATATTCAGGAAAATCTAGGATTTTTTAAAAATGTTTGCATTCTTTTCTTTCTATCTGATAATTAACCAGACCTTGTTTTTTTGTATGTACTTTGCTGTGGTGTAATACCACATTGCTTCTAAATGTCTCCAGTGTCCTAATTAGCTAGTAGTGTTTCTCTTTAAAAAAAAAAAGAAAAAAAAAACCTGACATCTCAAGTAGATCTGAATGCAATAACTGCTTTATCTCTAATAAGTCTTAGTATTTTGTCTGGGTGTTTTGTTTTGTTTTTCACTTTAACATTTGCCTTCTGAGTGCCATATCAATCCTGTTTGTGTCATTTCTCTCTTTCTGTTTATCAGTGGAAGTGAGTCCTTGCAAATACAGATGGGACCAGGTGCTCTAAAGCATTTAGGAAACAGAGAAATAGCAGATGACCCTACAGGATTAGCAGCATCACACTTGTTGTGTCTCCTGTGACTCACTCTAGTCTTCTAGAATTTCAGAAGATGAGACACTCCCCAGAAAAAGTGTTCCTAGCCCTGGAACTAATTCTTTCCAGTGTTTCCTATTAAAGACCTATTAAAGCGTGTCTACAGTGCCTTCTTGCTTCTCATAACAGTTCGGATGGACAGTTCTGTTAAGTGCATGTTTGGGTCTAACATAGAGGATTTTAAATGCTTGTTTGCCATGGAAAGAGAAGCTGTCATGCATCCAACTTGGAATGTGATTTCAAAAACCTAGGATTAGCTCCCACCCTTATGTTTCAGGAAGGAGAGCACGGGCTGGATGAACACAAGCTCCACATGTATCTTTCTGCCTTGCAGTCCTTGATCCCATCTCTCTTCGCGTTAGTGCTTCAGAATGCTCCTTTCTCCAGCAAAGCCACGCTGCATGGTGACGTGCCACAAATTGAAGGTACTGAACTCTCAGCTCTTTAGGGAAGGGGTACAATATTGACAGTTTTGCTTCCCAAAGAGTTGTTTTGTTTCTACCCATTCCATAGCAGCATGGTTACTAAAATGTCTTGTATGTATAAGGGTTGAATCTTGTGTTCAGAGATAAAACTTTATAGGTTTCTCTTTTATAAATAAGCCATGTGAGATTATTCTGCAATAATTGTGCTTTCTTCTGTTCCCCCGTTGGGTGAGTGGGTGTGTTTTACTTATTTGTTGATTTTTATGTAAAGTTTTATGCTTTGTTGAGGCAGGGTCTCACACTAGCAAAGGCTGGTAGTTTCTATAAACTTTATTAGGAAGCTAGAATAGACATTTCTATCTCAGATCTGAATCAATGAGAAGACTCACTTAATAGTGACTAGGGCTAGTGTGTGAAGGTTGTCGTTTCCTTTTTATTTTTTCTTCCCTTGCTATTTTGTTTTCAATGGAGTAAGATAAATATAGTTGTAATTTTTAATAATAAATATAATTTCCTGCTGTGTTCGTGGTAGAAAAAAACAAGCTTGTAGTAAAATTTTCTCTCCCCCACCTCATAGAAAGAAAGTGACTTATCTTCAGAAACATGTGAAGTCAGGCTGTGAGTACAGCTGATTGACAGAACGCTTGCCTAATCCATGAGAGGGGAACTAGATTCAATCCCCAGGACTGGGGTTGGGGAGGAAAGAAATGCATGAAGGCCCTCTCCCAATGGACAGTAAATGATCTTTGATGTGTTAGAGGTGGTTGACAGCCGTACTGCTCCTAAGCAGTACACCTAGGAAAAGGCTGTACACAGGCTGTTCCTGTGTATGGAATATCTTTGTAACATTTTCAGGTTTGTGAAATCTGTGCCTCTTACTGGCTCTAATAAAGAATTATTGTATTGCTAATTTAAAAACATCAAGCTTCATAGGATAAAGACTTGGAAATAAGACTCCATAAGAATTCGTAACTAGTCACTCTGTGACTCTACCACCCACTAAAGTACTTATTGTTTTAAATTCTGTTCCTCTTCCTGGTTGGCTGTGTTAGTTTGCTGAAGTTGTCTTAACAAAATACCACAAGTATCTGAAATAACAGAAATGTGCTGTCTCATAGTTTGAGGGCAGAAGTGTAACTTGATGGGATTAGGAGAGGAAGGGCCTTCTGAGAACTGAGGGAAAGCTTTCCCATTCCTTAAAATCTGATCGTTTATGGGCGGGCCTTCTTTGGTGCTCCTTGGCTTGCAGATGTCTCTGACTCTTGTTCCTTTCACATTGCATATCTCTGCAGACTTTCCTAGTGCCCAGCTTTTCCATATTTGTAAGGATGTCAGTCATTAGATAGGAGCGAGCCTACCCTGATCCCACCTTCTAGATGATCTCACTTTATCTAAACACACCTATAGCAGTCCTGTTTCTAAGCCAGAGCCGGGAGAGGCAACTAGAAACTAGTTTAGCCTATGATGCCTCTTAGCATTTCTTCGTGTTTTTAACAAATATCCCTTCAATGCCAGCAGCTGCCATCCACTTACTTCTTTGCCATCCTGACCATGTTCCTTACTTATGTAACTACTGCTTCTTGTGATTGTCTTCCTTAAGCCAAGTAACAATCTTTTGTTTTTAGTTGCTGTTGCTATAACTCTTTGGCTTGCTGCTGCTGCTGCTGTTGCTGCTGTTGCTGTTTCTGAGACAGAGTCTCTCTGTGTATCCCAGGCTGTCTAGAACTGACAAAGATCTGCCTACTTCTACCTCTGGAGTGCTGGGATTAAAGGTGTACACCATTAAGCCCAGTTTTTAGCTTAATGTTAAAGTTGTATCTTTTATTTAAATGATATGTTTGTTATAAAGGATAACACAAGGATTTTATTGCCAGTTATTTTATAACATTAACCAAAGTTTATGTCAAGTACTTTTGTTTCAGGCATTTGGGGTACACTGGTGAACAAGGTGGCATTCTCTGACATTTTAAAACTAACCTCCAGAAATTCCTAGCAGCTGTTATTCTGCAGAATTACTGTATACATTTCATTGTTACTATTTTACCATCTTATTAAAATGTTACTCTGGGACTCTTTCTATAATGTTGTATGATAGATTTTCAGGTTTTTAAAACTATTAATAAGCAGAAAAATATTTTGAGGCTTTTGAGACATTCTTTTGTTGTTATTTTTGTTTTGTGAAACAGGGTCTCTCTGTGTAGAACTCAATTTTTTAGCTGTCTTGAACTCAATTTCAGAGATCCACCTGCCTCTGCAACCAAGTGCTGAAATTAAAGGCATGTGCTACCATGCCCACCGAGACATTCTAATGTCTTCTCTATAGCTGAGTTTTCGACATAATTACCTATTCCCTGTCATCATTTTGTTTTTGCCAGTCTCAAATTTTAGAATGCCTTTATTCTCATTCTTTATATAGTTAGTCTCAATTCATCTATTTTGTAATTATTATTTTCTAAGTTGTAGGTTAATGATTTTGAAATATAAGCATTCATTCCATTATATCTTGCAGATTGTGCCCAGTATGACAGAATCCTGGTTGAAATTGTAACAGATATGTTTTGGTGTAATGTAGGAGTTTAAACCCAGATACCCCTAATCATCCAGATCTTCTATTGCTGAGCAAGGCTAGTGAGAAGTTAAGCAGAGATTTAGGTTGTGAGTGATAACCATGTTACCCACATTTCTGTCTCTGAGTAATCTGAGTGCAAACAGGAGATGTCAGATAGCAGTCATGACCAGTTTCTACATTTAATGTTGAATACCTGTGCAGCACAAGAGTACAATACTGTCTTTTTTTAATTTTTTAAGTTAGATACTATTTCAAATTTTCTGAAGCGTAATATCATTAAATATATTTTGAGCAAATACTGCACCCTTCTGTGTCTTTTGGGTGTGTTTACTACTATCTGGAAGTTTATATCCCACAGCTAATGAACTTGCTGTTTGTTATACATTATTCACTTAGTAGTCATTTAGGTATTCCATAATGCCATGAAATCCTGATCTGTCAAGATGACTCAGTGGGTAAAGGTGCTTACCACCAAGCCTGGCGACCTGAGTTTGATCCCTAGTACCCACGTGGTGGGAAGAGAGAACGTGCTGTCCTCTGACTACCATGTATGTTGTAGCACACGTGTCCTACTCCCCAGACATATACACACAGGCAAAATTAAAATGTAATTTAAACAAGAAATCTGAGTCGGGTATAGTGGTGCAAACCTATAATCCCAGCACTTGGGAGACAGAGGCAGGTGGATCTTTGTGAGTTCAAAGCCAGCCTGGTCTACAGAGTGAGTTCCAGGACATCCAGGGCTACAAAGAAACCCTGTTTCAAAAAATCAAAAAGGTGGTGGAGGGGAGAAATCTATGGATTGTGATCCATAGGATTATAAACTTTATTAATATGCTTAAGCTTTTTAAATGTGTATGTGTGTATTATATTTTATTTACATGCTTTAAAGGTGAGTTTTTTTCAGTTTCTCTTCAGATTTTTTTAGACTTTGTAATGTGGGACTATAGTGATATTTTATTTGTATTTCAATAAATAAAGCTTACCTGAAGATCAGAGTGCAAAGCTAAACCACTAGAGGCCAGCCAGTGGTGACACACACCTTTAATCCCAGGACTCGGGGAGACAGAGGCAAAAGGATCTCTGTGAGTTCAAGGCCACCTTGGGCTACACAGGATTAATTCAGAGACAAATCCAGGTGGTGTTGGCTCAGACCTTTAATCCCAGTATTTGAGAGTCACATACCTTTCATCCCAGCACTATGGAGCTGGAGACAGGAACAGTATGGCTGGGCAGAGAGAAGAATATAAAGGGGAAGAGACAGGAACTCACTGGAGTGTGAAGTCTTAAGTTTGGCAGAGACACAGTGCAGTCTAGTCGGTCTGAGCATTGGTAGAGGTAAAAAAGGTCTCTCTAGTGGCTTACTGTTCTGCTTCTCTGATCTTCAGCTTTTTT
>LOEQ01003910.1:180953-192578 GCA_001685075.1 Bramus lutescens
GCAGGGTTTCTCTGTGTAACAGTCCTGGAACTCACTTTGTAGACCTCGTAGACCAGGCTGGCCTCGAACTCACTGAGATCTGCCTGTCTCTACCTCCCAAGTGCTAGGATTAAAGACATGGACCACCATAATCTAGCTTGTTTTCTCTCTTTTTAATTTCACAGTTTTGATAGAGGTTTTAACTGTATCATTTTAAAGCATGATAAATTACCAGATCCAAGGTATTGCATATAGTAGGACCTCAAAACAAACTTAAGATATTTTGATAAGAAGTTATCTCTGGAGTGACTCTGAAACCCAATGTATTTTTATTTCTAAATTGATAAGAGCTTTTCCATCACAGAACATTTACTAAATTGAGGTAGTAATCACTAGGGTTGCTCATTTCAGAAAGCATAGACTAGCAGTTAATAGTTCTTCTTGCTAGGTACGATTTGTGTTAGGATAAACCACAGTCTATACTTTTATTTGGAAACAAAGACTATCTTGAGGTCTAGCGATAAAGCTCCGTGCTAGAGCACTTGTCCACCATGCACTAGACCCAGTGTCTCATGTGCGCACGCTCACACACACACACATTTCTAACCTACATATATAAAGCAATATTATTTGATTTGATATTTAAAATGGGAAATAATTTTAGTAAATTTTAAAAAGTCAAAAGAATCCATACTCATTTGGAATTCTATTTTTAGCTCTTATTTCTCTGAATTCTTTTATTCTTGCAGTTTGTTTTTCAAGGTTATAGTTAATGTCTGATTTTATAGTAGGTATCCTCATTAGTTTCTGTAGTTACTTAGTCTTTATTATGATAAAAGCCATGACCAAAAGCGATGTAGGGAGGAAAGGGTTTGTTTGGTTTACATGCCCAGTCATAGTCCGTCTTTGAGGGAAACCAACACAGGAACTGAAGCAGAGACCTTGGAGGAATATTGCTTAAAGGCTTGCTGTCCATGGCCTGCTCAACCTTATGCAGCCAGGACCGCCTGCCCAGGTATTGCCTTGCCCTCTCATGAATCATCAAAAAATGTGGTAGAGATGGTTTTATCAATTGAGGTTCTCTCTTCCCGGACAACTCTAACTTGTGTCAAGCCGACAAAAAAAAAGCTGACCAGGACTTTGACTGTGCCCAGAAGCCATTTGTCCTTGACTTTTATCCTTTTTGAAAGTTTGACCTTAACTTGTGTGTTTATTTCCTGGGAGAATATCAGATTCCTTTCCCTTATGCTTTCAGATTAGTTAAACATGCAAAGTTTTTAACTCTAACAGGTTGTCTATTTCTTCATAAAGTTATTATAAAAGTAATAATGATTCATTGAATAGGGACTGAAAACATTAGTAGTTTTTCTTTATCACAAACCAGACTGTTTGCAGAACATAGCTTTCAAGGTGGCTCTTCCCAGTATCTGGTAATCCTTTCTAATTAAAGATAGGGAATTATGGCATTTAGTTCTACTTAATTGCGAATTGATTGTCAATATTTTTCCTCTGTAGGAAGAGGACCGAAAGCTGCTAGTTGGCTTCTTAGAAGATGTAATGACGCTGCTTTCCTTGTCTCATGCTCCTCTTGACAGCCTGAAGGCTTCTTTTGTGGAACTTGGGTAAAAACAAAATAGCTTACAGGTTTTTGGGTTTTTTTGTTGTTGATTTTGGGGGTTTTGTTTTGTTTTGTCTTTTGTAAAGACATATCAAATAAAAAGATGTAAGATTGAAGAAACTAAGACTCAAAAAAAGAAGACGCTCCCAAATGATAGCAGTGGGAAATCCTACTCCAAGGGCTTAAAAGCAGGTGAAGGAACACCTGTCCACTTTGAAGCAGGACAGTGGTTTCCAGAAAGGGGAGGAAAAGGGCTGTCACATGCTTCTGTGGCTAGAGAAGAAGGTGCATGAATCTTTTTAAGGTGTAGGCAGCTTTCCAAATGGACGCACTAAATGAATGGTGTTTTAAACCTAACCACACACCATTGTCCTGAAGAGTTAAGATTTTACATTTTGAGTTGGTTTTGATTTTGCTTATTTGAATATTCTTAAATATTTTGTAGTTGATATGTTGTGCGTTGTTGTTGTTTTTTAATGAGAAAGAGGGTACAGACTGATACTTTCTTTGAAGCTGGTAGAAAAATATAATCAAGTGCAGAGTTTAAAAAACTGTTTCCCAGAAATGGAAAGAAACCTCAACTGAGCTAGTATCATGGATTCCTTATTCAGTTTTCTGTGGCATGTTTGTCCTGCTTTAATCACAAGTTATGGTGACTGAAGTACATATATCTCAGTCACTCTCTTTGGCACTAGAAATTAAATCTGGGCCCATACACATGCCAGACAAATGCTCTCCCACTGAACTGTAACCCCAGCCTCTTTATCTATTTCATTATTTAATTATTTATTTATTTTCTGTTTGGCCACACAGAGTCTCACTTTGTTACCCCAGCAGACCTTATAGCTCAGACTGCCTTTGAACTGGTAATTCTTCTACGTGCCCTCCTGAGCAGCTGAGATACCGGCCAGAGCCACTAGGAGGTGTATTTTTTAACAATAACATCTTCCGTGAAGATGGGCTTCACTCTACAACCATATGACAAAACAGGCTTATTGCTTATTCAGTTTTTAATAGACCTGGGCACCACTGTGCAGAATGTCCTGGAGTTTACAGTCCTTTGGCTTTTACCTCCTATGTTCTGTCTAGAGGGATGGGCTACCATTCCTATTTGTGATTTTAGTTTTCATGCTATGAAATAGGTTAAACTTTCTGTGACAGTTATAGGTGCTTAGAGGAGTGTAATTTTGAATATGGTTTATACTTACATAAAGTGACTTGTGTGGGATATTAGCTGTGATGTAATAAACTTATATTTCATTATATGTTCTGCCAGTGTTTTTTCATTAATATGTATATATATATATATATATATAATGTATACACAAATAGATAGTGATTTTCAATGCATCAGTTAAGCATATGACATTGACCTTAAGGTCATCATTTTTCCTGCAGGGCAAATCCAGCCTATCATGAGCTGTTGCTGACTGTGTTGTGGTACGGTGTTGTCCATACTTCCGCACTTGTCAGGTGTACTGCTGCAAGGATGTTTGAGGTATGCTAGCATTCAGTTCTCTTGGTGCTAGTCGTGATTTTCTTTGGAAAGGGAAAGTTCTCTTTTAAGTTTTAAATGTCATGTATATGTGTGTGAGATAGATATATATATATATATAAGTCATATATATATGGCATTGAATACTATCTAGTTGTGAACTGTGTGATGGGGCAGAACTTTAGCCTTGGCAAATTGAAGAATGTTTTCTAGCCTTATTGGTTCTTTAAATGTTATTTTCAGTTTCATTTCTCTGTTAAACATTATTTGAATTCCATCCTATTAAGTCTTTCCGAGTGTCCTTTCCTATTTACTGAGGTAAATGACTGCTCAGTATAGGGTATTGCTAAAGTCCCCTAGTACTCTTTAATAGTAATAAAATGGAGTTATTTAAAATTTTAGTATTCATTTCACGTATCATATCTGGAATAGGACCTTTAGTCATTAACTGCCTACAAAATTGTTCTATGATGTACCTAGAGTTTATTTACTTACTGTCTTCCCAAGTAATATGATAACTGACAATTTACCCATCAGATAGCACTTTATACCATAGACATATGTACTTATTTTTAGAACTTGAAGTCCTCAATTGGTTTAGTGTTGATACTGTTGAGTCTTGCCATAGAGCCAGTCTGCCTGGGTTCAGTTTCCATCTCTTCCACCAACTTTGTTAATTACTTTGTTAATTGTTGAACTTGTCTGTACCTTAGTTTCCTCATCTACAAAAATGAAGATATAAAGATATAAAATATCCTATTCGAATGAATTTTGTTAGTGTTCTGTAAGTTACTACTGTAAAGCCCTTAATTAGGGGCATTTAACATATGAGCTGTATAAATGTTATCATGTCTCTGTTTTTCTAATTTGTGCTATTATTTCACAAAATCATAAAACTATAAGGAACATAGATTTATGTAAACTAAAATTGTCCCTTTATGCCTGTGATTCTTCTTTTGAACTTAATTTTTAAATTATTTTTCACACAATATACTTCGGTAATACTTTCCTCTTCCCCAGCTCCTTCTAGATCCTCCTCACCTCCTGCCTGACCAACTTAATGTTCTTTCTTTTTCAAAAATAAAATTTTTAAAAGCCAACAGAACAAAAACTTGAAAATTAAAACAAGCTTTAAAAAAATCAATAAAACAAGAAAAATACCAAAAAAAAAAACCCAAAGCAAAAAGTGTTCAAAAAGCAACACAGAGTCTGTTTTTTGTTGACCAATTACTCTTGGGTGTTAACCTGCCCATTGTTGGTATACATCCAGTGATGTTCCATTGAAAATTTGTTTGCCCTCGCCCAGCCAGGTATCAGTTGCAAATATCTTTTTGGTTAGGGAGTAGAACTTAAAATGTTTTTGAGAGGAATTCATTCTTCCTGAATTAAAGAATTTCTCTACAATTTAAGATAGATTTGAATTGTAAGGATAGAATATTTCACATATTTAAAATATTTGCTTTCTATAATTTTTAATAACTATCTGAATTAGATTGATCAAGCTTAAACAAAAATTCACTTGACAAGGAAAATGAAAGTTTTGTCCTGTTTTGTTTTTAAGAACAGCTATAATCAAGAATTATTTGTTGAGATCAGTGCCAGAGTAATTTTGGTATTTTTTAATCTGTACAAGTTCCTTCTTGGTTTAAATAACTTTGATTATTCAGTGTGCTGAAAAGCAAGCCTTACCATGAAAAATGAATTTCTTTGCTTGTCTCTATCTAGGGAAAAATGTAGCCTTTCAAAAGCCTTCATTAATACTTTCTTCATACAGTTTTACTCTAAGGCCTGAAAACTTACTTCTTTCTTTTGACTGCTAATTTTAATACATACATATGCATCGTGTGAATGCAAACACTTCAAATAAATAATAGCCTACCCCCTTTTCACATTTTGTTTTGTTTCTGTGTCTGCCTGGTGTATGGCCTTTGGTTTCTGTGCTTGCTGTCAGTGCTTGCTGAACACTGTACCTGTGTCTACACCATCATCAGTGTCATTTCGTTTGATTCTGAACTTCTGAGTCTAATTTGACAGTAATTTAAAAATTCTTTTCAAGTCAATTATGAATTTAAGGAGTACTAGGTAGACAGATGGATTAGCATTGAAATATAATTTACTCTTATTTAGGGTATAATTTTACCGTCAGTAATCCTTATTTGGAGGAACTAATCTACCAAAAATTATGTTTGATTTATGAGATGTCTTTTATATTAATGTTTTATAATTTAGAGTTATACCTGCTTCCTTAAGAATGAGTAAATTAAAAATAAAACCATAAGAAATAAGGACATTTGGGGCTAGAGAGATGGCTCAGTGGTTAAGATCATTGCCTGCTCTTCCAAAAGTCCTGAGTTCAATTCCCAGCAACCACATGGTGGCTTACAACCATCTTTAATGAGGTCTAGTGCCTTCTTCTGGCCTGCAGGCATACATGTACACAGAATATTGTATATATAATAAATAAATAAATATTTAAAAAAAGAAATAAGGACATTTAAAAATCATTTTTTCTTTTAGAAAAGTGGTATTAGGGCTGTGGTGAGGGTATGACTCAGTTACTAAAGCGCTTGCCTAGCATGCCTGGGGTTCTGTGTTCTTTCCCTGCACTACATGGGATTGGGGGTGGTGGTGCAGAAGTCAGGCAAGGGGATCAAAAGCATTCTTCAGTGCATAGTGAGTTCAAGGCCAACTGGGACTACCTGAGAGCTTACCTTAAAAGTAAAACAACAGAATAAAATGATAGAAGTGAGAAATGGATATGCTAGGAACATAATTTGATATATTTTCTGGAATTTAGCACAAATTTAGCTTTATTTTTAGATAACAGGACAAGGAGAAACCCAATGGGTTTATTTTGTTCCTGATAGTAAACAAGAGACTGTGTTTTACCTTTTGAAGAAGAAAATGAATGACATTCTTTTATAGGGGAAGCTTAGTGACCTAGAGTGACAAATTATAGAAAAGAACTTCACATAGTAAGTTAATCATGAAGTAACTGAACTGTACCATTAGACCATAACTCAAAGAAAGCACAGACATCAGTTAAGACAGGTAAGAATGAGTCATTCCATTGTCTGGTTCTACTTTCGACTCAAAAACCCTGGTCAAAAATCATTTCTACAAGTCTCTATTTCTTCATCTGCTAAACTTTGATAATGTTTGTATGTGCCTTACCAGACATAAAGATCAAAGGATACATACAGTCTGTGAAATGTCTACTAATTGATAACTCTTAAATTTATCAAATAATTTTTTAGCCTTTTTTTTTGTAATTACCTTAAGGATTCCAGAGTGGTGAGAGATTAACTTGTCCTCTAAATCACCCGCTTTGAGACTCAAGACAGCAGGCATCCATAAAGTTAGGCCTTGCTCATTCAAAGTTCAGCCTTCTTACGATAACGAACAATTTGAACTCCTTGTCCTAGTTCTTCATGCCTGAATATAGTAACATTAATATGATAACAAAATGGCTTTTGTCATTTTTCACCTGCCTAATTATGTAGGCATTTAATAAATTGTCTCAGAATGCCAAAATCAGTTCTGGAATGAATGTGTTGATAAATGATAACAGATTATTGCAGAAATAAATATCTTCACATAACATCAGCTAAGCTCATACTTTGTAAGAGGAGTATCAATGCATGCACCGTGGCAGTTTTGATATGGAAAGTCTGTAAGAACTCTGATCAGAGGAGAACTACTACTAGTGAACATATTGATTCGGATTTAGTAATAATTTATGCTTACATTCTGAAACTGGGGACAGGGGATTGATATTCTATACAAAAACAAAATGTATACTCTACTACCCTCTTGTTTACAAAGTTGGTATTGGTTACTAACAAAAAAATTTAATGACTGTTAGAGAAACACATTGGTTCTGGTCATATTTACTCTAAAAATTATGTAAGCTTTTAGAAAATTAGAAAGCATAAACACATTTAGAGGTAAACTACCACATTTTAAATGATTTCTTTTTATAAAAATTATAATAGCTAAACTCATCTCTTGTATGCATATCTTTACCATGTCCAATATTTCTTGCTTGCAAATTAATAGTACACTTGTCCTTTGAGTTGGATGAGAAACTCAGCATTTTCAGATGAGCAAACTAGTTTATTCTGTAATTTATCCAAGGCTACATGTCTAATGGTGAGAGCTGGAATTTGAACCCAGAGATGATTTCCAGGTCTAATGTTCTAAGATATTATGTTGAAGTATATGATTATTGCTCAAATAATAAGACTGTGTGATAAGGTTGGGAGTTTATGTAGACTTCAGTGTCCTCACTGTAGAAAGTCAGAAGCAGTTGATGGCTACAAGCCATTAAAGTCTGCTTTTTAAAGGCATATTTGTTCTTTGGTGATCATAATGAAATCATACCCAGTTAACTTTTAATAATTTTAGCTAGTTATATTGTTAATACAATATGTCTCTTTTTTTAAGAGCTGTAGTGACGCAAGCCTTTAATCCCAGCCCAAGGGAGGCAGAGGCATGTGGATCTCTATTGAATTTGAAGCCAACCTTCATACTGAGTTAGCACTGGCCAGAACTACAGAGTGAGACCCTTGTTTCAATAAAATCAAAAAGAAAAAGTCAGTTTTTCCTTTACATTATATTTTAATTGAAGATGGGAACTGAATGTAGTCTTTGACTTAAAGGACAAACTGCCATTCAGTTGGTGACAAGTCTCTTTTTGTGAACTGCTAGGCAATTTAAGCTTTCTTTCCTCCTAAGCCCTCTCTGCCTTGGTAAGCACTCCAGTAGCAGTATTTGCTTTGCTTCTAATTTTGGTTTTGCTTTTGTGTTTTCTCTTTTTCTCTCTTTGTTCCTTTATTCTTCCCATGGCACACTGTTTGCTTTCATGCACCGCCTGTGAATACCCCCTGTGCTGACCAATCAGCTGTTGGTGAAGGGGGTGAATGAGACTCTGGTAGCTCAGAGGGTTGTTCCTGCTCTCATTACTCTCTCCAGTGACCCTGAAATGTAAGTGTTGGCCCTGCCTTCTATGTCCAGCATTCCTTTCTAAATGTGCCTGTCAAGAAATAACCATCATGCTGCTAACAGTCACTGCAGAATCTCTTGAAAATAGTCATGGCAGGTCATATGCTTACTTGATTTGAAACTTTATCACGTTGCTATTAGTACGTTGTTGGGGTTGTTTTTTAAGTCAGCCTCAATAAGCCTAATTTGGAGGCCAGATAATGAGGAAAAAAGTATTTGCATTAATAATCAATGAACACTTTCAAAACCAAAACAAGCTGATGGACTATTTCTTCTAAGCCAAGAAAGGATGCTCTGCTAATTTCACTAACAGGTTGTTGCCAGTGAGTGTAGTGGCATGAACCAAAGGCTTAACATTTTAATGTCTCATGTGGATGACTAAAGCAAGAAAGACCAGGGAGTCTGCCTGCCCATCCTCAGTCACAGCTAACCCAGTTCTCATTCCAGTTTACCAAACCATTTTTTATTGCATGTTGACTGGTTTACAGCTGACTCTTCGAGGCATGAGTGAAGCATTAGTTGACAAGCGGGTTGCTCCGGCCCTTGTTACCTTGTCCGGTGATCCTGAATTGTGAGTTCACAGACTGTGACCTTGAGTTATCCTGCCTGTCTCATTGAGCATTCTTCTTGGTCTGCTCTTTAAAAGTTTAACTATCATTGCTAGACTAATGCGGGATTTCTACCTTGTGCTTATTTTGATACATATGTTAATGATGATCCTGTTGTCTCTCAGGGAAATCTCAGTCTCCTTCCTTTTTGATTTCTGACAGCTCTGTTAGGATTGCTACAATACCAGCGTTTGGCACTATTATGGAAACAGTTATTCAGAGAGAGGTAGGAAATGGACATTTGCTTATTACCTCTGTGCTGGTGATGATGACGTATTTCTGATGGTATAACTGAAGGTGGGGCCAGAGAGCATTGTACTTAATGGCATTTCTTAATTATTGATCAGAGGAAGATAATACTTAAAAGCACCATAACCTAAACTAATTGTTTATTCTAAGAAACTGTTCCATTTCTGTATTTGTTTTTTCAATTAAAAAATTAACTATAGCCTAGCTGGATATAAGCCAATCTGTATACAATCTTTTTCTGTTTTGTTTTTTTTAATGCAGTCTTACTGAATACCCTTGGCTGGTCTGGTACTACCTATATAGACCAAGCTGTCCTTGCACTCACAGAGATCTGCCTGCTTCTGCCACCTAAGAGCTGGAATTAAAGGTGTACATCACCATGCCCAGCATACATTTTTGATTGCTAGTTTGAAGATGTATTTTGTCACAAAACATTGCAAAAACAAAGCTACAAATGAAGTAGAGAGGGCGCCTGTAGCCTGACAACGTCCATTGATGCTGCATTATAAAATCCTCTAATAGGTTATGTAGCTCTTGTAGCTTGTACCACCATAAACCCTGCCTTGCCTGCTTGAGGTTTTAACAAGGTTTTCCTCTGTAAAGATGATTTTGATTCTATAACTGGTTTTATTTCAAGGTTTTTATGTTTTATGCCCAACTGTAATGTTAAATATAGCACACTTCTCGAGATACTAAAAAGATATCTCAGTAGTTAAGAGTACTTGGTGTTCCAGCAAAGGGCCTGGGTTTGATTCCAGCACCCACATGGAGACTCAACAACCATCCATAACTCCAGTTTCAAGGAATAAGATGTCCTCTCCTGGCGTCTTCAGGCACCAGGTGCACTCATGATGCACATACATATATACATACATGGAAACACTCATACCCATAAAATAAAACTCCTTTTTAAAAAAAGTATCAAGATGAGTGTCAGGCCAGTGGTGGTGGCACATGTCTTTAATCCCAACACAGGCAGAAGCAGGTGGATCTCTGTGAGTTCAAGGCCATCCTGATCTACAAGTTCCAGGACATCTAGGGCTATTACACAGAGAAACCCTGTCTTGAAAAACTTAAAAAAAAAGATGAGCATCAGAATTTTTTCTTTTTTCATACTAGATAGATAGAAAAAAATCTTGTGGATTAGAAAATAAATCATGTGTGTTCACCAAAATAAGAAATTCAATGGAATTTCATTGTCTAAAGATTCTTATAATAAAAATTAAATTTTAGTTATAGAAAGAATATTTTTCCCCTCTTTTCTTCTATATTTCACTGACAAAGCAACAGAAAAAAGAACACGTCTTTCTGCAACGCTTGCAGTCTTGGCAGAATTTCAACATGGCCTTAAGTCCTAAAATAAGATGTGTAGGAAATGTGACTAAAGTGTCAGTCACTGGTGACTCACTGCTGCTAGGAGGAGGGCGATTGGTGCTCACACTGGTGTGAGAATCAGAACTCAGATACAAAGTCAGAATCTTACCAGCCCTTCCTTACATTGTTGGTTTGCTTTTTTTCATTTGTTTTTAATTTTTGTCAGGTGTGCTTTTATTGTTAATCTAAATTAAGAATTACTGCACAAACAGAAAGTGAGACCTCTTCTGAGTAAGATTTCACTATCATAGCTTTGCAGCATAAATCCACTGAGAAAGGTGATTTTTAATCTGCTTATTGTTCACCCTAGCAGCACTACTCCGTTTTTAATAATCTATGTCTGATTTTAAGTTGCTAGAAAGAGTGAAGATGCAGTTGGCTTCTTTTCTGGAAGATCCTCAGTACCAAGACCAGCATTCTTTACATACAGAGATTATCAGAACATTTGGCAGAGTCGGGCCTAATGCAGAACCCCGGTTCCGAGATGAGTGTAAGTCCCCTTCATACCTGTTCCTGCATTGTGCCATCATCACAAGGGGCTTGTCTGGGCACCAAAACCTTGCTGTTCTTCATTTCTCACTTCCTAAAAACGCTTCTTCAGTTGATCCCTGTCGTGTTCCCAACACCAGCTATAAATAAAACAGGAAGAGTACCTCCTCACCTATAGTTACTTAAGAGACTTTCTTTTTCTTTCTTTCTTTCTTTTTTTTTTTCTGAAACAGGGTCTCTCTGTAATAGCTCTGGCTGTCCTGAAACTCACTTTGTACACCAGCCTGGTCTTGAACTCACAGAAATCCACCCACCTCTGCCTCCTGAGTGCTGGGATTAAAGGCGTGCACCACTGCTTCCTGGTTTAAGAGACTTTCTTAATCAAAGCTTTAGGGACATGTTTGTGCTTAAAGTCACAT
The DNA here is from genome assembly GCA_001685075.1 of Bramus lutescens. Classification (NCBI taxonomy): domain Eukaryota; kingdom Metazoa; phylum Chordata; class Mammalia; order Rodentia; family Cricetidae; genus Bramus; species Bramus lutescens. Next base: position 192,189 of record LOEQ01003910.1, read on the forward strand.
TCTTCCAGGAAGTTCACAGTCCTCCTGGGTGCCATCAGCCTCATGCACAGCTCTGTTTTCAGCATCAGTGTTTGGATCTGCACAGTGCTCTCAGTGCTCCGCTAGCTCCTTTTCTCCAGTTCCGACAGTCTCCTCCTTACTCTGGCCCTCAGTATTTATTACACTTTTTTGGGTCACATCGTTATTATCCCAAAGCATATTTGTGATCATTGTGATACTTTATTGTGTTTTTAGTGTCAGGAATTTTACATGCTTCCTAGAGGGTCATAGGGTTAGCCACTTAAGTCAGTTTGGTTTCTACTAAAAAATTGTATTCTCTAATAGGCATAGGCTCTCTATTATATAACCAGACTGATTTTTTTAAACCAGTTTTACAATCAGAATATCAGC
>LOEQ01003910.1:192586-208377 GCA_001685075.1 Bramus lutescens
AAAAAAAAGGTAAGTCATTATTTGGAGTGCAATGTCCGAAAGGCTTGTTGAGGGCAATAGCACTCCCCAACACTGTCAGGATAGTCTCTTCTCATCCGGTGGGGATACCCAGCCAACAGAAATTATAGATAGTCCTAATGTTACAACACCACATTTACATGTGCTTTTAGTCAGAGCTCTGAATGTGTGGCCTGACATCACAGCAGTTTCTTTGAGGGAGAGAAAAACTTAAGGGATGTGGTGAGTAAGATGGGTCTTTGGCCTATGCCATCTTGTTGTGTTCAGTCCCAAGCAGAGCATTATGTAGCCTGTTTGAATGTACTCACAGGGGAGATGTAGAGGGGAGACTGTCTGGATTGCCATGAGCATAAGTAGAGCCAGTTGTTTGCATGGGTCCGTTGAGACTTGGTCCTTAGTTATTCTAGACCAAGGGTTATTTCTCAGAGCAAACATTATCTGTATTTCAATGTCTCGTTAGAGTTTTGAAGAACTTTAAGAAGTAGACCTCCTATGTGAGTGTTATTCACTCAACCAATGCCTACCTATTAAGTGTGTAAGAACTGTGTGATAGGAAAGAGCAGGATTTGGTTTGCTCCCAGTAGTCCCGAAAGGTGTGCTCAGGAAGGCTTTAGTTGACTCTAGATCCAGTTAACTATTGTCTCTGATGTCTGATTGTCTCCTGAAAATATTTTTAGGGGAAAAAAATTTTTGATCTCCCCACTTTGAACTACTTTGTTGTTCAAGAGGCTTTACCTTGAAAAATTTAATGTCAAATCTGTAAATAGGACTTACAGCGAAATTAAGCCCATATCAGAAAGATTGCGATATTCTTAACTATCCATCTTTATAGGTAGTTCTCTTTGGGTGTTTAGAGAAAAAGTAGAGAAATTGGAATAATTAGAATAATTATTTATCACTCTGTTCCTTAACTAATATTAGTTCTTTCAATAGCCCTTATTATTTCCCAATTTTTTATTAGATCTTTTAGTCTTGTATCTGTTTTAAAACTTGTTTGGGTGTGTGCGCGTGTGTGTGTGGCGCCTAAATGTATATCTGTACTGCATGGGAGCCTGGTACCCGAGGAAGCCAGAAAGGGACATTAGACCCCAGAAACTGAAGTTACTGATGATTGTGAGCCCCTCTGTGGATTCTGGGAACCAAAGCCCAGTCCTCTGCAAGATAAGCAGCAGCAAGTGCTCTTGACCACAGAACCATCACTACAGTCCCTTACTCCTATCTTAAACATTGGTTGTTTTTCTAGAACACTCTTTAGTTCTTTATATCTAGCTACTTGTAGAGTGTTTGCCTGCATATATGTGTGTGTACAAGTGTACAGTGCACACAAAGGCTAGACATCTTGTTAGATCTGGATGGAAGTAGAATTGTGATTGATTGTGGGCCACCAAGTGGGTGTTGGGAATGGAACCTGAGTCCTCTGCAGGAGCAACAAATGTTCTTAACTCTCTCCAGTCTGTAGAGCTCTTCTTAATGATATTGTTATTCTTTTGATTTGAGTTTTTTTGTTTCGTTTTTGTTTTTTGTTGCCTTGTTTTTATTTCCCTCTTTTTAAGTGGGGCTTCCTGTAGCCTACTTTAAATCTCCCTCTTTTCACCTATATAGTTCTGGGATTATACAAGTCTTACCAAGTCTGTGTTAGTCATTTTAACAAAGACCCCTCAAAATAGACATTGTTGGTTGTTTTGTTGGGGGTTTTGTCATTATTTAGTGAGAAGTAAGAAAACTGTGCTCACAGTCTTTGTGTGTAGGAAAGAGTTCTTCCAGAAGCCATGCTTTTACATCAGACTCAGTGTAAACAAGGAAGAAGTCACTACAGTTGCTAGAGGGGTGTATTCTCTAACCCGATAAACAATCACTGCTTCTGAAGCCATTCCTGCAGAAAGCTGGTTTTCTGGGGAGTCTCTGCCTAGTAAGAGAAAATCATGGGCATCCAGGATGATTGCTGCTATCACTTGTTTATTGTTTCCTAAGTCATGGCTTTTACTTACAGAAGTTGTCTTTGAACTTTCACTCCATTCTATCCCTTCAGTGACTGGAAATTCAGAGTGCTTTTTAACAGTGGGTTAAACTTTGACAAAGTGAAGATACTTGTTATATTGTGAGGAAATAAAATAATTTATTACTGAAAAGGGAAAAGGCATGTACCTTTTATGTAATAGCAGTGGTAATTAAGGAAGCTTATGTCTAGGACCACAGCATAGTGCATATAAGCTATGTCTTGGTTCATTTGTTTATTGTTTTTCCACAGGGAGATTGGGAGGTGAGATGAGATCATTTGTAAATAGTCTTCAGAACTAGACAGTGGTGGTAGTGTTATATTCTCTCTCAAATCACACATCACTTATTTGAAAAAGTATACAGTCTTGCCTAATAAGATAGAGCAAGCAAAGGATGGTGGTAAATGTTTGAAAGCATCCAGTATTAAAATGAAATCTTATAAATTATAATAATAATTGTGCATTGTAAAGTATGAGGTTTGTGTACACATGATTGGAATAAAATGTAACAACTTCTTTTTTTCCTTTTTCAGTTGTTATACCACATCTACATAAATTAGCCTTGGTGAACAACTTACAAATTATAGATTCGAAAAGACTGGACATCGCGATCCATCTTTTTGAAGCCTACAGTGCACTGTCCTGTTGCTGTATCCTTGCTGTGTTGAACTGTAGCTGACTGTGTATAACCCACCGTATAATAAACCCAGGCATAAGAACAGAGTGGACTTTTTTTGAAAGTTTGGGTTCAACTTGCCGTACCTGTTTTTCTCTAGCTGTCTCATAATCTTCAAAGGTAGTTTTTAATCCTCTGTGTTGTATAATTTTAAAGCCTTGATACTTCACTATATAGTGAACAAGAATGCAGGACAGGATGAAGTTAGGTTTTCATGTTCTGGCATGCAGTGGAACACTATGAAATGTCACTCTCTGGAGAAGTCCAGGGCCAACACAGTCGTCATCTCTAGTAACAGCTGGGAGAGAAACATCCTCAAGGCCCATTACAACCCACTAGATTATAAATGATTAAACTAAGACTTAAAGACTTCAATGAGAACTTCTGCTTTCCATAGTTAAAAGCAAAATTGAACTGGAGTGTAGAGCTTTGACTGTCCTGTTGAGTGTTCTCTCTATGCTATGTTTAGTAAAGTAAAACTAGGAAGGAAGAGAAGCCTCTGGCTCTCAGCAAAAGACAGCAGAGTTCAAGAAAGGGAACTAAGAGATTGGGAAGGGTGAAAGACTGAATTCTCAACAGAACTATGGAAATGCATGTTAGACAAATAATGAGAGAATTATCATCTTGGCTCACAAAAAAAAAGTAATTAAGCCTCCTAGTGATTCATAGGGGAAACCAGGTGACAGGAAGTGTTTTAGAGAGTACCATGGTTCTGTGTTGTATGCCAGGTCACAGTCCTCAGCAGAGGGGACAGTCCATTTCAGATAGGATAAATGTGCTCTAGAGTGCCACAGACACTCATTAGCCCTAGAATTTGTCTTTTTAAATTGGAATGTAACCATGGAGGGTTGCTTTTGTTCAGAATAAATTAAGTTGTAAAAGCTGTCTGTTGGGGAGCTGTAAGGCCCTCTGGAAATTAAGACTTAGATTGTTGGGTGCACTGATGAGTTCATTTTATTTTAAAGATTGATTACAATTGATCTATTTATGTGGATGGTGTAAGCCATGCTTTTTATAGCATAGGCTAGATAGTCAACAGGGATCTAATATTTTAGTTTGATAACCTAAGTGTCCATTTCCTGTATAAACTTTGTTCCACTAAAAGCAGAAGTCACTATCCCTCCTGATTCATCTTGTTGGATTTTCAACTTAGAGAAGATAGAGGAAGCAAATGAGGAACTGCTGTTGTGAGTTTGCAAGGAGAACTCTTCTTATGAAGAAGTGGCAGGACCCTGGCAGGAGAGCTGTGATGGCCTGAGACTCAGCTCTGAAAGTATTTGTTAGAAGTTAAGCAAAACTCATGTGTAATCTAGATTAGCTAATGGAGTTTATAATGGAATATGCCTGAATGAAAAGGGGAAAGTCCAAGCACAACTTTAGCTCCATAAAACAGAATTTCTAAAGAAAAAAAGTAGTGATTTTTGAACATAGACATTTACACAGAGCAATTATCAAGTGTGTCAATATGCACAAACTGTTGCCGAAGTAACTAAAGCCTTTGCCAGGACAAGAAGGGGAAGAGTCATCTTACAGTAATACCTGATCAACTACTCTGTTCTCTATGACTTGCACCTTACTTGAATCAAGAGTGTGCTCACTAATAAGGTCCCATTACCCAGAACTGACATAGGAAAGTTACATGTAACACTAGGCCTAACAACAAATCAGAATGTTATGACAGGCTTGAAGGACATTAAAAACTCTTCAGGCTAGAGAGTAGTGCTTAGAGGTGAGGAGAAAAATTGACAGGGTGTGTGGCAAGAAGAGATGAATGAATGCATGTGGGTGCACCTGGAGGCCAGAGGTTAATTTAGGGTGACATTAATATTGAGGAATTTTAAAGGGAGTTATGTAGAAAGAAGGTCACAGAGTGTATTTAAAATGGACAGCGACAGGTTTTGTTTAGAAGGAAACTTTATCATAGATCTATATAAAAAGCAGGAGTATCATAGGAAACTCTGAATGTTGTCTCTTGGCAGTCAGGTACTTGACCATTTACTGAGGTAGAAGTGGTTTTAGAGTCAGATAGGACTGAATGATATGTGTATGTTCAGTCCTTGAAAGGTTGTTTCATTTTTATGAAGAAAAGGCTGGCCTCATTGTGAGTAGAAAGAATAACTTCCCTATTTTCTGTAAGTCTAGCCGTTCTGAGCCTCCGTGCCCATGTTTCCTTATATCACTCTGCTATCCAAAGGTCACCCACAGTTACATCTTTGAGGTACTTTCCCTGGATCATAATTAGGCTGCAGCACATACCCATGTGGAGGTCCGAGGACATCTGTCCTGAGTTGCTCTCTCCCACCTTCACGCCGCTGTCAGAGACGAAACTCGGATCGCCTCCAGTTTGTGAACAGGTGCTTTTACTCACTGAGCCATCTCACAGGCCCCATGTGCATTTTTAATACCTATTAAATTTATAACTTATGCATTATAGGAGCTTTGTTTATGAGCATTGTAACCATTTTCAAGGAAATGGTAATATAATTCCTTTTTTTCCTAATGAAGTAATTTTTTTAATTAAACCAGTTTAATAAAGGAACTCATTTACTTCATTTTTCACTGGGACATGGTGCAATATTAAACCAGAGCTAGAATAAGAATATTCCAGAATTAATGTGAATTTATAAGATGAATTTATTTTCTTGAGAAATGCACCTGGTTTTTGATTCTTTTGAATGTGGAGATAATCAACTAAAACTCAAAGATGACCAGGACCTAAAGTAAACTGAATGTGCTATGTGATTCATTCTAGACCAACAGAAAGTCATTTTATCTGGGCAGTGGTGGTGCACACCTTTTATCCCAGTAGAGGCAGAGGCAAGCAGATCTCTGTGAGTTCCAGGGCTGCTAGGGCTATACAAGAAACCCTGTCTTGAAAATCCCACGTGACTGGAGAGACGACTTAGTTTAAAGCACAGACTACTCTGCAGACTGTCCTTGTTCAAGTCCCAGCACCCAGGTGATGGCTCAAGTTCCAGGGGATCTAATGTCCCTTTCTGCCTTCCTCAGACACCAGGGACACAAGTAGTCCACACTCATACATGCAGGCAAAAATACACACACAAAATGAAATTATTTTAATTAAGAAAGAAAGCAAACAGGAAAAATGTGCGTGCCTTAGACAAGTTACTCAACCTAAAGTATCCAAGTGTGTTGTCCCTGGCTATGATGCCATTTGCATGAGGTCTGCTGTTACAGGTGGTGTCATCCTCAGGCTGAGCACATAACTTTCAGCTTAGCTGTCATGAAAATATTTTTATGTGTGCAAGTGCATGTGTGTTGAGAAGGCCAGAGGTCAACCTCAGGCGTTGTTCCTCGGGAACTCTCCACCTTAATTTTGAAGACCATGTGTCTCCCAGGTTTTTTGCTGTCTCCACCTCACTGGGGCTAGGATTGTAGGCACACCATTGTAGATATACCATTGTGGGATTGTAAATATACCATTGTAGGATTTCAGGCACACCAATGTGGAATTGTAGGCGCACAATGTGGGATTGCAGGCACACCATTGTGGGATTGCAGGCACACCATTGTGGGATTGCAGGCATACCTTTGCACCAAGTTCTGAGGTGCAAGTTAGGTTCTCATGCTTGTGCAGCAAGCACTTTTACCAACTGAACCTTTTCCTTGCCCACATAATTGAATGTTCTGCATATTATTTTATTTATATGATATTTACTAAAGGTATGGAGTGTTAGAGATAGCACCAACATAAATAGATATGTAAGAATAAACCTAGATGAGTGGGTCTTGGCATCAACCTTTCCCACGAAGGTGCCGTTTATAAAAGAGGCCTGACTGGAGTGTTTGCTATACCGAAGCACTATCTAAGAGGCTTCTTTCTGTGTGATCTCTTCTCTGATGGATGCTGCTTGGTTTTTTCCTTTCCCTTGACTACCTTTCCTCAGTCATTTCAGAGGATTTAATGGTAAATCACTTTTTACCCGGCCTCAGATGTTTACGGACTGACATGGAACATCTATCTCCAGAACATGAGGTAAGTGCCTGTGCCTAGCAGCACCAGATCCATGGGATTTACCTTATCCTGTACTCATTCTTTTCTCCCTGTGTGAGGCTTATTACGACAGCCATGTGTAACACTACTTAGTCTAGCTTGGCATTATTTTATGAATGCGTTTACTAATTGTAATGCTGCAGCAAATTCTTTAACATTTTGAGCCTCTATAATTCTCTAAAGTAGGGATAACACAAGAATTTAATATGGAAATATCTATGGGATATTTTATCTCTTACATATAATGATCTTTGACCACTAACTTTCTTTAATTGAGTTCTTTCCCTACCTATCACTTATTTCTAGCTCTGTGTCTTCCAGCTCTTTGTACCTGCTCCTGACTTCCACACTGTCAGCATGTAGGCTTTTTTGCATGCCAGAGCCTTGGCCCAGTCTCTTCCCAGGGTCCCTAACACTCTGTCCTCTTCAGGTTTTTAGAATGGCTTGGACTGTGATTTGTAGCATAGTATTTGACAATGTTAACTGTATCTCACTAGAGTCACTTTTCTTATCAGGTTATTTTAAGTTCCATGATTAAAGAATGTGAACAAAAAGTAGAAAACAAGACTGTCCAAGAGCCTCAAGGGTAAGACATTTATTCTTTTTTAAGAATTTAAAGGTTAACCTGAATTTTTCTGTCTAAATTTGATATCTGTGGGTATAATGTTTTATTTTGTGTTGTTTTATAGTCACTTATTTGGAAGACAAGAAAATTATTCAAGCCAGGCATGATAGTGCATCCTTTAATCCTAGCACTTGGGAGGCAAAGGCAGGAAGATCTCTGAGAGTTCAGGGCCTGCCTAGTCTGCATAGTGATGTCAAGGACAGCCAGGGCTACATAGTGAGACCCTATCTCGAAAGGAAAGAAGGAAGGAGTGAGGGAGGGAGGAAGGAAGGAAACTGTTCAAGTCAGCTTTTTCTGAAGTGTTGAACCAATCATGAGAAATGCTTAGGGACTTTAAGATTCAAATCTCTACCCTGTCTTTGTACCTTCCCTCTCAATATTATATGCACCTAGAGGAGATAGGTGTGTGTGTGTGTCTGTGTGTGTGTGTCTGTGTCTGTGTGTGTGTGTGATTAGTGGGGGCACAAGTATCAAAGGCACACATGTGTGAAGATCTGAGGAAGACTTACAGAAGTCTACCTTGTGGGTCCAGAACTTGGGTTGCCAGGCTGGATGACAGGTGCCTCACTTACTGGGTGATCTCTCCAGTCCCCAGCCTAGGAATCTTTAAAGGCTTCCAGAGACATTTCTGTTGTGCTACTGGAGTACTTATAATTTGTTACAGGAGTTTTCACATGTGGGGATATTCTAGCCACACTAATAGAATTCAAAGAGTCAGTGAATTTTGGATTCAATTCAAGTTAGAATGTTGAACATTCAAAAACGGGAAGAATTTATATATGGGTTCATGTATTGTATTTTCAGTGAAGAATTAAGGTTTTGTGCATCTAATCATAAGTAAAGCTCAAGCATAATTTCCTTTGAGGCTGACTGCTGAAATATACATTTCATTCGATCAGTCATGAATTCTCACACATACAAATAGGTGCATACACCTGAAGCCAGTACACATAAGTCTTTTGCCTCTGTAAAGTATTTGGAACTTTTTTTAACCTCCTATGATAAAAAGGGAGCTTCCCCACCCACTCCACTGTTTTAGCCTTGGCTCTGCCTCCTGTGTGCTGGGTTGCCATTGTACACCACCAAGTCCATCTGAAAAATAAATAAATTCTAAAATGAGACAAGTTGAACACTTGCAGCTTGCCACACATTGACCTTTATTTGTTCATGCACATTCCCTTATTTAATCCTCAGGACATTTTACAGTAGAAACTGCAAGCTGTGTGCTATAGACAAGGAGACGGAACCTATAAGATCTAAAGCATCTTCATCAAAACCACAAGTCAGTAAGCTGGTTTCCTGTCTGTTGCAGGACGCTTGTTGGGGCACTAAAAAAAAAGTGCTTGATCAGGGAGGGTTCTTTTCCTGTTAAGCAGTGTGATAATGAGCCGTCTTTCATAGTCATTCAGATTGTGTTTACATCCTGCACACTAGGCTGCTGTAAAGGAAAGAAGAAATTAATTTGAAGACAGTTAATTGAAGTTAATGCAGCTAGTTGTTCAGAACACAGACACACACCCCAAAAAGGGCATAGGATTGTTATCACAGTGCAAACCTCACTGTGATTTAATTTGCTCATTTTGGGAATAGGTAATACCCGTGTTCCAGACTTGCTGTAAGAACTGAATGAAGTGGCTGAGCAGTGGTGGGGCACACCTTTAGTCCCAGCACTTGGGAAGCAAGGCAAATGGATCTCTGTGAGTTCAAGGCCAGTCAACAAAGTGAGTTCCAGGACAGGCAAGGCTACACAGTAAAACCCTGACTTGAAAAACAAAAAAGCAAAAACAAGAAAAGATTGAATGAAACAATAGAGTTAAAAACTACATAAGTCTAGGAGGAGGATAGCCCCATGCAGCATGGTGGCCTGAGTTCAATCCACAGCACCCTGTTTTTGTGTTTTGTTTTGTGTTTTTTAAGAACATGGTAGTACATTCTTATAATTCAAGCTCCAAGGCGGTAGAGATAGGAGAATCCCTTGAGTTTTGTGTCTGCCAGACTAGCCAGATCAGTAAGACCCAGGCCAGTGAGAGATCTTTCTCAAAAGAAGACCCAGCAGGCAAGTAAAAGAACAGCCACTAAGATTTTGAGAATGCTATCATGTCCCTCCCACTTTGCATCTGAGTAATCCCAGGAGCTCCCTAAAGCAGGCTCATTGTATAGACAAACAACGTCCCCAAGACTTCACAGGAGAGTGAAGCCTAGGTTCTGTTCTCAACCATAGGTGACCTTAATGGTTGCTGCTGCTTGGCATGTCAAATACCAAATCTAAGATGACACAGAAAAATCCCTCTTTACAAATCTTCATTTCCTTTGTAATGTAATGATCTGTTACTAACAGAGGAAAACCTGGAGGCCCCCAAGATGGCTCAGCAGGTTAAGGCACCTGCCACCAATTCTGATGACCCCGGTGGTGGAAGGAGAAAACCACAGCTCTCCTGACCTCCACACAGGTGCTGTGACCCAAAGTTTTAGTTGCTTTGCACTCATCTTAAATTTTCTTTCCTAGATCAATGTCAATTGCTGCAAGTTTAGTGAGTGAAGACACAAAGACCAAGTTTTTGAACAAAATGGGTCAGTTGACAACCTCAGGTGCCATGCTGGCCAATGTGTTCCAGAGGAAGAAGTAGAAACAAGAAGGGAGCCCCAGCGAACACTAAAGTGAACCTCAAGCAGACTGGCTCCTTGTACTTGAAGCACTTACCTTTTTATTTCCTGAGCTTATGTTCTTGTGGTATAATTTTATCCTAACCTCCAAAGATACTTGCACTGCTTTTGATTATTACTGTGTATCTTTTGGTTTGGGAATTATAACTATGGTAACAGAAACTTGATTTAAGAATCTGTACCAAGTCCCTATTCTATGTTCTTATTTTTGAGAATAACTTTTATATATATATAATATATATATATATGTATAGTGAAGAGGGGTTTTTTGGTTTGTTTTGTTTTTTATTTTTGGAAGGGATACTCAGAAATATCTGTATTATACTCTAAGCTATTACAATGGTACTTAAAATAATGTAAATTTGAAGTCATTGTTATAAAATAATAAAAGTGGAGATTACTTAAGTATTTAAATTATGAAAGAATAATGCAGACTTTTTATTATTTCTTAACTGACTAGAAAGAGCCACCAGCATTACTCTGTGCCTTTTGGACTTGAGTTTGTGTATTCTGTAGGAATTACATACATTCCTTTCACACAGTATTTGAGGCTGCTGTGGTGAATTTGAATGACAGCTCCTACAATAAATAGACAATGATGAGACTTCAAACATTTCACATCTCTCTTGAAAATCCTGATGTGCTGTTTAGTCTCCCAGCATTTAGAGCATACAGTTGAATTACCCGAGGAAAAACAGCACTTGAGCATGGCGAGGAGTAGCCACGGTGAATTTCACAACATTTGTACCAGATTGAAGTGCTCAAAAAGAAATACCGAGAAGAGCTAATAATTGTTTGTCCCCAAGTTGAAATACACAAGAAAATATAAATCTGAACTGTAATATCTACTTCCTGTAACACATTTAAGATGCTTGAACTTTGCAGTTTACTTTTTCATCCTGTCTGAGAAGTATTAAAACCTTTAGGACCTTTGGGGATTGCTTTTCCCCTTCTAAACTGAAAGTGGATTGGGTAAGTTAGTGCTGCTTAACCACCACTGGTCCCTTAAACTCGGGCTGCTCCCATCCATGTGTTGACGGATCTGGATGGTTGTCTACACAGTGACTCAGAGAGGTAGAAAGAGTGCAGCGCATAGGAAAGGGGTGACTGATTTTAGGGATTAATGTCAGGCCTTTTTAAAGAATGAATTATTTTCATAAAAAGAACTCATTTAAACACAGTTCATGCTTATAGATGATTCTCATTTGTTGTATAAATTGGCTTTAATACACCTGGATTACATTCACTTACTGGGAAAGCTAGCTTTCCCACACAGTCAAAGCTTATAAAATAATTTGCCACGGGCAAAGCCATTTATTTCTTTTACCTATAGTGAAATTATTGAGTAGTCTTTCTGAACTGTTGGATTCTAGGCATTCCTGAGAAATTGAAAGTGGCTACCTTTCATGTCAAAATGTTGATCTGTTATAAATAAAATGTTTTGCATACTTGTTTTGGTTGCATATTTTGTTTTCATTTTGAAACATCCATATAAAAATTAAAAAATCATTCATGAAAATACTCTGATATTTTAGAAATCTAATCTCTATAAATTCCCTATTCTAGTTTGCTTTTACTAATAAGGATTGTAGTGATATAAAACGAATACATTTCAGACATAATTCTAAAGAAAATGCTTGTACAGCTTTGAGCTATAGTGGGATATATGTCTGTTTGTTAACAGATGAGTAGATATAGAAACCCCAGTAACTGGAGATTGTCCCAAGAATCAGTGCAGATATGTGTGGCATGGTATTTATAGCCTAACATTATTCTTCCATGTTTTGTAAGTCATTTTTAGATTGCTTACAATACCTAGTGCAATATAAATGCTTTGTTGATTATAATCTTTGGGGAAGGAAATAATTTCTTTTTTAATATTTTATTAGTTCTTTGAGAATTTCATACAATGCGCTTTGATCATGTACCCCCAAAGTCATCCCTGATCCATCCCTCTTTGCCTATCCTCCCTGTGGGTTTTTGTTTGGTTGATTGGTTGGTTGGGTTTTGTTGGTTTTTTGTTTGGTTGTTTTTTGTTAGGTTGGTTGGTTGGTTTTTGTCTGATTTGTTGGGGTTTGGGGGGCCGTTGGTTGGTTGGTTGGTTGGTTGTTGTTTTTTGTTCAGTTAGTTCTAATAAACCCATCAGTCCAGTTGATGCTGCCATGCAGTCTTGGATGTATAGCCTTCCACTGGAGAGCTATAACTTACCAGGGACTACAATTTTAAAGATTATTGTTTACAGGTTACTACAAGTATAAAAAATGTAGCTACTTGATATAGACAGTTTTTATGAGGATTCATAGTTATGAAATCCATGACATGTTATAATTTTTATTAACAGATCCATATATTTAAATAACTTTTTAGGGGAAAGGAGAGATGGTGTGGGATGTCCTTCTGTATATGTGTTGCTTTTATTGGCTGATGAATAAAGCTGCTTTGGCCAATGGCTTAGCAGAGTAAAGCCGGGTGGGAAATCCAAACAGAGATATAGAAAGAGAGTAGGCAGAGTCAAGGAGACACCATGTAGCTGCTTAAGGAGAAAGACGCCAGCCAATCACTGAGGAAACAAGACAGAAATGAGGTAACGCTATGGCCTTGTGATGATACACAGATTAATAGAAATGGGTTAATTTAAGACATAAGAGCTAGCTAGGAATGTGCTTGAGCCATTGGCCAAACAATGTTGTAATTAATATAGTTGCTGTGTGATTATTTGGGTCTGAGTGGCCAGGAACGGAAGAGCAGTCTTCTACATAGAGGGAAGCAGATGGCAAACCTTATACAGTATACCTCAAGCTAGACTCCCCTAGTCCTTTAGCTGTCTTCTATATCATTAAGTCTTAACATGATAGGGTGGAGGTAGATAAAGTGTTAACTCCTTACAGATAATAGCATTGATGGTAAGTTCTTCTAGAACACAGGAAACATTTGAATGATAGGAGTACCTGTCTGTATAGACAAGTTATTGACCTAAGTAATATTTTCAATTGTTTCTCTCACATGTTTGTTGTAGTAATAACAAGTCTTAACACAGTCACTGAGTGCCTAGTCTGATCCAGCCCACTGTCACCAAGCCTGTGTGGGCAAGCAAGAACAGGCTGACAGGAAGGCTTAGGAAGGAATGTTAGAATGGCTGCTTACTTTGACTTCTTTGAATTGATATTTTGTCTTAAACTAGCAAAAAATTAAGCTTTGGCCATTTGAAAAGGAAAGAGAGAAGAGCCATAGTGCACGGGGCATAAGGTGACATAAACTTGGGAGGCCATAAAGACCAACATGGGTGCAGGGGTGGCTGGCAAGAGTTGCTGAATGAATGGTGGGTAAGGACAGTGGTGAGGAAATAAAGGAGCTTGAGTTCAGGTCTAATCTGTTTTCTGTTTGTTAAACCTATGTTGGAGAGTTGTGGGCGAAAGTGTCAAAGAGTAAGCTAGCCACACCTGCATCTCAGGAGAGGTCAGAACTGCACGTGGTCCCTCTTGTTTTCTGGGATGACTTACTGTGGAAGAGGATCTAAAGTAACCCTGGGAATCACACTGGGAATCCCAGCAGAGACAACGCAGAGGGGGATAATGAGGCAGGAGGGAAAGCGAGATGACATCACATTGCAAGCAAGGGTTTCTCAGCTGCATCAGTGACGACTGTTAGTGGACAGGAGTTAGTGAAGCCACTGGGAGAATCACTGATGAAGTCAGTGTAAGGCAACTGCTGGGAACACAAGTGTGATGCGCATGTGCTAAAGAGAGCCATTAACATCGCTGACAGGCTTGGACACCGTGTGAAAAATGTATTGCTGTGGTTGGCTTAATAGAAAGATGAACGGCCAATAGCTAGGCAGGAGGTATAGGCCGGACTTGCAGGAAGAGAATTCTGGGAAGAAGAAAAAAGAATTTCCAGCCCTACATGGAGGAAACAGCATGGGCAATATGGGCAATATGGTCAGATGAGCCACTCGACGTTTGTAGATTAAGTTACAAGAGCTAGTGAGACAAGCCTAGGTTGAACTTTCATAATTATTAAGTCTCCGTGTCATTATTTGTGAGCTGGCAACCCAAAGAAAAATCAAACTACACAATCTTTCAAGAAATCTTGTTCTGCACAGGAGCTGTAGTATTGGTACTATGGTGCCCCTAGGCTGATTGAGAATGCAGCAGCAGCTAGGAGCAGTACGGATGAGGCTTGAAACCCTGGAGAAAGCAGTGAGATTGAGCATACAGGCGGGGGCACTGCGCTTCTGAGACAGGAAAGCATGCTAAGAAGGCAGACACTTGCAGGTGACTGTGGTGGGAATTTAGGGGGTTTCCACATAATCCCTTCTGTTTTCTCAGTGAAGTGTGAAGCACACATTAGATTGACTGGACTATAGGAAATATTGGAAGCTTGAGAAAGAATTTTAAGGCACTCATCTTCAAGAATGGCAGAGTGGATTTGTAGAAGAGCTATAGGTCTGCCCAGCAATTTCCAAGGCCCACTTGAAAGTAAGAGTTGTGAATTTTAAAGAAGCTACTTAGCATGATTGTTTAAAACAATTAACAAGATCAGCTTGTTCCCAAGAGATGGAGAAGTAAGGCGTGCCCAAGCTGATTCCCTGTGTGCAGAATAGGCCTTTAAAGTACTGAGAATTGTCCGGTGATGGTTAGAGAATGCAAACTAGATATGGACAGAATGAGATACTGAGTGAGTGCAGAGGGATACAATGACGAATGTTGTGATGAGAACATCCAGGTGAGTGCGGGGAGGCACACGTCCTGTGGAAGCAGACATGGAAACCCAACACCATAGTCGTTCTGCCTCCACGGAAGCTTGTGAGAACAATTGAAACAGAGAGAGGCAACATCCCCAGAATTCACTTAGAATGCACTATGGAAGATAACCTAAAAAGATGTTGTGCAGAAAAAGTGAGTTCCCCAAAGACATGGTGGCTTTCCATGCACCAAGCGGGGGACAGGGAAAGATCAGAAATGACCTTACTCTAAAAGATGTTCAGTGACCCAGGATAAGAGCTCAGGTTAATGTACACACACGTCTGGAGACAGGTAAACAAGGTTGGGGTGAGCCTACCCCTAATCATCCTGGAGTTTGATTGTACTTGTGTTTTTCCTTTGTCCACCCTGGTTCAGGTCTTTTCTTTAATATTTGTGTTCTGAAATATCAAAGTAATGTTGCAGCACAAATATGGGTTGGGGGGGTATTTTTGGTTGTTGTTTGTTTTTAGTTTTGGTTTTGTTTTCTTGTATGCTATTGCTGGAAATTCTGCCCAATTGCTAAGGCTTTATAAGAAGTGAATATATGGGACTGGAGATTCGGATACTTAAGAGCATTGACTGCCATTCCCAGGGGACCCAGGTAAAAGTCAAGAAACTCAGGTTAGGTTTAGCAGCAAGGGAGGGCCTCTATCTGCTGAGCATCTCACTAGTTTGGAAGAAGTCCTTTGAAACAATCAGACAACTTTACCCAAATTGCCAAGGATAACAGCTAAATGTCAAAATACATGTTGTTCTTATTGCCCCACAACTTGAGATTCACTTGGAAAAGTAAATACTCTGATATCATGATATTCCCTACAGGTTTGAGAATGGAATTTTTTCTTCTTTTTTAAAGATGAGAGATGAGCCTTTGGCTCAGTTTCCACAGGTCTTTGTGGCTTAGGTTTTTCTATCAAACTGGTTGAGCCAATATATTTTTGATTATTTGATATTTATATAGGGACAACAAAGTGTTCTTGAGCCTTTCTTGGTTTTCTTTTTTTATATGTAATTTATTTAAATATTAAAAATTTCCACCTCCTCCCATTTT
>LOEQ01003911.1:9798-33680 GCA_001685075.1 Bramus lutescens
AGGGTCACTGCACGGGGATCCTATGCCCAAAACATATGGAGCCTGGCGGTGACTGGCTGAAGCTGCAGGGGACCCAAGCTCCATGTTGGGTGCCAACCATTGAATTATCTTAGATCAAGAAATAACCAGGATAGCTAAAAGATAGGGCAATTATATGTTTCTTTATTATAAGGGGAAAACTCACAGATGTGTAGAGTGGGAACCACCGAGAGAGAGAGAGAGAGAGAGAGAGAGAGAGAGAGCACCTGGGCCATGAGGCATTTTTCTCTGGGTACCCAGAAAGCCATGCCCTAACTTATTTTAAAGATGATTAGCTGACAAAGATTCCCCATCAATATAGGAAAGGAATAAAGGCCAGGGAATAACTTCAAGAGTCTTTGAGACAGTTTCTTGTTGGCCTGGTGTTCTCTGAGCAGGTTATTCTCATTGGCCAGCAGCTCTGGGGAATCTATCTGACAAGGAGAAAATAGGAGGGAGGAATTACAAAGAGGCAGCAGGAAATTTTAGGACGATAAACATACAAGTGTGGCTCTTTTTTCTCTCCCTTTTGTTAAAAATATTCTTTTCTCATGCAGTATATCCTGATTATAGTTTTCCCTCCCTCTATTCCTCCCAGTTCATCCCCACTTTCCCTGCCACCTGGATTCACTTCCTTTGTGTCTCTAAGAGATAACCAAACATAACCAAATAAAATATAATAAACTAAAACAAAAACCATCAAGTCAAAGTTGGACAAGACAAACCAACAAAAGGAAGAGTCCAAGAGGAGGCACAAGAATCAGAAACCCACTTGTTCACATACTCAGGAGTCCCATAAAAATACTAAACTGAAAGCTGGAATATATATGCAGAGAACCTGGTACAGACCCCACACAGGCTGCCTCAGTCTCTGTGGGGTCATATGACCATTGAGTCAGAGGGTCTTGTTCTCCTGGTGTCCTCCATCCCCTCTGGCTCTTACACTCTTTCTGCCTCCTCTTCTGCAGGGTTCCCTGAGCTCTGAGGGTAGGGATTTTATGGAGACTTCCCATTTAGAGCTGTGTGTACCATTCTCCCTCTCTCTCCTTGCTTAATGTGTGGCTGTGGATCTCTTATGTTTTCATCTGCTGCTGAAGTAAGGGTGTTTACTGTTTTACCCATAGGCCATAGCAAAGTTCTTAACCTGTGAGAATAGCTCAATAATTGTTTAATTAGCAAATAGAGGCTGAGCAGTGGTGGCACTCAGGCAGGTGGATCTCTGAGTTCAAGGCCAGCATGGTCAACAGAGTGAGTGCTAGGACAGCCAGGGATACACAGAGAAACCCTGTCTTGGGGAGAAGAAAGAAAAATAGAGGTAGCAGTGGAACTCAGGGTTATAGGGACCAGAACATGTCTCTTAGATTATATCATTGATAACTTTACCAAAACAGTTATATTGGAATAGAATCCTACTTTTTAAAAATCACTATGGTTCAGCTAGTGAAAGTGTTGCTGTACAGCCTGACTATCTGACAATCCCTAGGTCCTACCATGGGAAGAGCCAATTGGCTCCTACAAGCTGTCCTCTGACCTACTCCACATGCATGCTGTAGTATGTGCTCATGTGTGTACACACATAAAATAAATAATAAACTAATATATGTCAGGAAGTTGAAACCAGGAGTAGAGAGATGGCTCTGCAGTTAGAAAGCACGTAATAGTCTTCCAAGAGACCAGGGTTCAGTTCCCAGCACCCATATCAAGCAGCTGCCAGCCACCTCTAACTAACTCTAGTTCCAAGGAAT
The DNA here is from genome assembly GCA_001685075.1 of Bramus lutescens. NCBI lineage: Eukaryota > Metazoa > Chordata > Mammalia > Rodentia > Cricetidae > Bramus > Bramus lutescens. The sequence continues at coordinate 11,562 of LOEQ01003911.1, forward strand.
CTGAATCCCTCTTCTGGCTTCCTCTAGCACCAGCATACACGTAATGCACAAGCATGCATGTAGGCATACACATGTACACATAAAATAGAAATAAGTCTTTTTTAAAAAATTAAAATCACTATGTGTAACTCAATACTGAAGTAAACTTTCACTTTATATATTTGATAAACATTTCTGATACCAGTTGTCAACTTAGATGTAAGCATTTTTGTCTTTATTTATTTAAAACAATTTGTTCTAATGTTTTGAAAATTTAATATTTTTAAGAATACGTATTATACTGGCTAGTTTTGTGTCAACTTGGCACAGCTAGAGTCATCAGAGAGGAGGGAGCCTCAATCGAGAAAAAGCCTCTACAATATTGGGCTGTAGGCAAGCATGTAGGACATTTTTTTAACTAGTGACCAATGCGGGAGGGCCCAGGCCATGGTGGGTGATGCTATCCCTGGGCTGGTGGTCCTGGGTTTTATAAGAAAACAGGCTGAGAAAACCATGAGGAACAAGCCAGTAAGCAACACTCCTCCTTGGCCTCTGCATCAGCTCCTGCCTCTAAGTTCCTACCCTGCATGAGTTCCTGTCCTGGCTTCCTGTGATGATGAATTGTGAGGTGGAAGTGTAAGCTGAATAAATCCTTTCCTCCCCAACTTGCTTCTGGTTTTTGGTCATGGTGTTTCATTGCAGCAATAGAAACCCTAACTAAAACACCTGTGTGCACGTGTTTATACTTGTGTACATGTATGATATGTTCATATGTGTGTAATAAGTTTCTCTTCCATATCACCTGGTTTCTACATGCTTGCCTGCAAGCATGACAATCACTGCAAACCATTTCTTATGTGCCTGTTATGGCTCTAAGTGTGATGCACTGAACCCATGAGGCAAAATAACCCTTCTCTCAAGTGGCTCCTGACAGGTGTTTGTTCACACTGATCCAAATGATAAGACAGCTTTCTAGATGTTCTTTTATCTAATTAATGAAGCAGAAATACAGATTCCTCTTGATATGCCTTGCTTGCTCCAAAGAGCAGCTTTGAACATTGTCTGCATCTCTCCAGGTTGCTGTGTCTGAGAGGTCTGTCCAGGGAGAGAGCTTCTTCACTGGCTTTTAGTGCAGTGTATTTTTATGCTGCCCAGATGTACTGTAATTGTTTAGCCTGACCCAGTGCTGGAGGGTGTTTACATTGTTTTCTAAAAATTCATCAAGGAGTAACATCAAACATGTCATTTCTTACTTCTCTGTCAGTGTCCAGAAATTGCTGGGCTAAATATGTACTCATCCTTTGATCCGGTTTCCAGGGAGACTGAACTGCGCATCATGGCAGTTTGTATGTGCTGAAGGAATTTATTATGAAAATCTTTAGATTTGTGTCACATTGATGGGAATACTGATATCTGAGTGTGGTTCTGACATTTCCCTTATTCCTGACATTGACTCACTTAAGCTATTTAACTTTTGTATAAAGTCTGTTTGTATTGTTTGCCTTTTCCTTTTTTAAAATTGTTGATATGGTTTGGATCCTAATAGAGTCAGAGCCTAAGATAAGAACATGAGTGTTATATTTTATTTGGGTTGGGGAGCAATCCCTGGAAATAGGAGTAAGCCAGTGTAAGAGTATGTTTTCTCTGTGATTGTTAGGACCCAGGAAGGCCCAGGTCTATCAGATTCATTAAGAAAAAGATGGGAGGCCCCTCGGAGCTCTGTTCATGGACGCAGTTAACTAATTGAGGACTGCCTCTGAAGCACTATACTCCCTCACAGTTCTGGACTGCTTTACAGGACTCAGAGCCCTTGATGGCCTTGAAGAACCAGATGTGAACTTGTAGGAGTCTCTCTCCAAGAGAGTGAGTTCACAGGGCACAGTCGACCGGGATGCCTGCTGACATGGAAGGCGGAGCAGTGAACAGGACAACAGGCAGTAGCCATGTCCTCTCCGGATTCTACTGGCCATGCTGTCACTTACATGAGTTTCATTTTTACTTCCAGTATTTTTTCTTTTATTAAAGATTTATTTATACTGGGGAAGTACTTGCAGAATTTTTGAATAATGGTTTTATTGATATTGAGGTGTAATTTATATGCCATACAATTCAGCCATTAAAAGTTTGCAAGTTTATGGATGTAGTGAGTTATTGGTACATGATCTCAGATAAAGCTCGGGAAACTCTTGGTCCTCCTGCCTGGGTGCCCAGTAGAGTATCTCAGCACCCCGGAAAGAACCCTCACAATCCTTACTCACAAGCAGCCCCAAATCTGCCTTCTGTTCTGCTGATTCTATACTTAAGGCATTTTATTGACATTTACCAATTGTCTTTCATTTGACTCATTTGTAGCATTTGCTGATCCGTTCCTTCCCTGATAAATAATATTCTGTTGTCTAAAAAAACTGAAATTTGTTTATCCATTTATCAGTTAGTGAATATTTATGTTAACATGGAGACTTATGGGAATATCAATGGGGTTCACAGAAGGACTTTATGGCAGCATGTTAAATTCTCAGCCAGCAATCAGTCAACCAATAAAATGAAGATAATTCTGCTGTGGACATTCATGTGCAGCTTTTTAGACATGTGTTTTCACTTCTTTATTTCACACCCGGGAGAGTTCTGGGTCATACATTAACTGGGGAGTGGAGGAACCATTTGTCAGCAAGGCTGCCCCCTTTTGTACTTGACAAGCAAGGGGTCCAGTGTTAGTCGGGGCTGCTTCCTTCACCTTTTATTACTGTTTCCGAGTGTTTTCAGATAGGGCAATTCTCATTGTAGTTTTGATTTGCACTCCTCTAGTTTCTAATTATGTTTAGCAGTTTTGTTTCTTTCATTTTTGTTTTTGTTTTATTTATTGTTTTTTCAAGGCAGGGTTTCTCTGTGTGGCCCTGACTGTCCTAGAACTCACTCTGTAGAACTGACTGGCCTTGAACTCAGGGATCCACCTGCCTCTGTCTCCTGAGTGCTGGAATTAAAGGCAGGCACTACCACAGCCCAGTTTAACTGTTTTTCACATGCTTATTGACTGTGTGTGTGTGTGTGTATTAAGAAATGCTTATATAATTTATTTGGCCAATTTTTTGCTGGCTGTTTATGGTTTTTATAGATTTATGAAGACTTTATATATTTGGGGGCATAAATCTTTTGCAAAGGGTTTCTCCCATTCTACAGATACCCTGCCTCCAAGTGGGCACCACCACACCCAGCTCTTATGATTATGTGCTTTGGAGCACAAAGTTTTTTTCTGTTTTGATGAAATCCAACTCATTTCTGATTTCTTTTGTCACTTATGGTCCTGGCTCATACCTAAGAAACATTACCTAATTCAAGGTCAAGAGCATCACTTCTGTATTTTGTGATGTGTCATAGCTTTAGCTATTACATGTAGCTATTATATATTTTTAGAGACAGGGCCTCACTATGTCACCCTAGTAGGCCTGCAACTCACAGAGATCCCAGATATTACATTTAAATCCATTTTAAGTTAATTTTTGTGTGTGATGTGTCCGTTGAGGACCATTAATATAGGACTATGCAGTTATCCCCAAACTAATGGCTTGAAAAAAATTGTTTTCTTATCCAGTGAATTTTTTAACACTCTTGTCAACATTCAATTAGTCATAAAATCAAAGAGTTTATATGAAGACTTTAAATGGAATTTTCTTATATATGTGCATCTTGTGCCAATACCACATGTATATAGTTAATGAGGTTCTGAGATGGGAAAGTTAAGTTTTCTAGCTTTGCAATTCTGTTTATAAATTATTTTGGTTTCCTTGAGTCCCTTGTGTTTCCATGTGAATGTTAGGATAGGCTGGCTAATTTCTAGGAAGAAGCAGGTCGGAATATTGGTGTAGCTTGCGGAAACTCTCAGAACATTTGGGCAGTAGTGCTATCTTATCATTACTAACTCATCTGGTCCATGAGCACATCGTATCTTTTCATTTACTAGTTTTTTGGGGGGCTTTTTTGTTAATTTTTTTTTGTTGGTTTTTTGTTTTTTTGTTTTTTTGGTTTTTTTTTTTTGAGACATAGTTTCTCTGTGTAACCCTGGCTATTCTGGAACTCACTCCGTAGATCAGGCTGTACTCTAACTCAGATATCTGACTATCTCTGCCTCCCAAGTGCTGGAATTAAAGGTGTGCACCACCACTGCCTAACTACTTAATTTTCTTTAATATTTCATAGTATACATTTTTACTTCTTTTGTATATTTATTCAGTTATAATTTTAATGCTTTTATAAATATTTAATACTGAATAATCACACTAAATATAATCAATAAATTTAGATACTACATACTTTATAACAGTTTACTGTATTTTATTGTGTGCATGCCAACAAGTTCAGCTTTTTGCATGAGTGCTAGAGACCCCAGGTCTTCATGTTTGTCATTGTCCACTGTGTCTACTGAGCCCTCGCCCTGCACCAACGCCCTTTTAAAATATCATATTTTCATTCTTTGAGGATTTATTATGTGTATTTTGATCGATCACATTCATCCCCCACTCTTCCCCTTACCTGCCTTTGGGTACAGTCCTTAGCCCTCTGACTCCTCCCAACATCAGAGCCTCTTTTTATTTCTCTCTCTCTCTCTCTCTCTCTCTCNATATAGTTTTTTGAGACAGGGTTTCTCTGTAGCTTTGTAGCCTGTCCTGGAATTAGCTGTTGTAGATTAGGCTGGACTCGAACTCACAGAGTTCTGCCTGTCTTTGCCTCCCGAGTGCTGGGATTAAAGGGTGTGCCACCACCGCCCAGCTAATGTTTTTCTCTTTGCTCTGCCCATGTACTCATGTCTGTCCTCCATAGTATGGCAGCCCTACCAGCAACTCTCCTCCCCTAGTAGCCATCAGCTACTTATAGTTCCTCAGCTAGGGTGGGAGCTCATGAACTCCTCCCCATTTGTGATGATTTTAGGCCTATGTGGCTGCAGCTGCTGTGAGTTCGAGGTCTGCCATATCTAGGAGACACCCAGACCTGCCTAAGCCTCTGGCCCCTATAGTTTTCCTATCCCTTCTCCCATAATATTCCCTTTTTTCTTTTTGGAGAGTGACATGGGAACAGCTGTTCCATTCTGACTGACTACTCCACAGACTTTCTCTGCTTTGACCAGTTGTGAGTTTCTGTGTCAATCAACATTCCCGCACAGAGGGGTCTTTGATGAGGACTGAGAGCTCCACTGATCTATGAGCAGAGAGATGCAAATGTACAGGGCATTTTGATTCTATGCCCGTTTACCAAACTGATACTAGTAAGCCATGGGTCTCTGTCAGGTTTGCAGTACCACGCAGTTCCTGTGTTTGTAGCGGGCCTTACACCCACACAGAAAGCAGCTGGTTATCCCCAGAACATTCATATTGCTATTGCACCCATGGCATTTCCCATCATGCTAGTCATGACTGTGACTCTCAGGGTTCACTGCTGGGTGAAATGACTGATGGCTTCTCTCCCTCAACAGCTGGCTCAGCACCTTCTGATACTGAGCTAGGCAGCAGGGAGGCCCACCCATTTTTTTTTTGAGTTACCATCTATCCCAGGCCGTCTTTGAATTAGCAATTCTTGTGTGTCACCCTCGCACATGCTTGAATTACAGGCAAACATCATAGCACTTGTAAATCCAGTGATGGGAAATCATACCCAGGAGCACCCCTGTGAGGCTCACTAGCTAGCGAGTTTTGCCAAATCAATTAGCTCCAGGGTCATTGAAACCCTGTCTCAAAAACTAGAGTATACAGCAATTGAGGTAGATACCTGACATGACTTCTTTCCTCCACACATGCATGCACACATGTGCACATGCATATGCTTATGCACATATATATTCATACATATATGACTGCATACAAGCATGGACACACAGAAAAAAAATTATCTGTACAGAGATGGATATATCTCATTAAAATGTGTTTTTGAAGGAATAATGGACATAATTTAGATATGGAACATAGATATGAACCCAATGGCAGGTCATCTGAGTTTGACCAGCTACTATGACCTAATGAATTACATGGATCAAGTGAATTAATATATTTGAAGTACTTACAGTAGCACCTAACACCTAGTACATGTCCTGGATTCATAGAAATTGACCTTTCTAAAGCATCTCAATAGCTCCAAGAAGAAGCTAAACCCTGCCTCTTGCTTTCCTCAGCTCACCCATGCCAAATTAACTTTCTTCCTGCACATATAAATGTTTGCTAATTTAAACAACCTCTCTCATTTTAAAGATTCGCCGGCTCTCAGTCGAGCTAATTCTGCAATCAATTTAAGTGGCGCTCAGGACCTGTCCCGGAATAAGAATGTTGGGAAACCACTGCCTTTATCTTTGCAGGTTGTAGGAAAGACTTTGGCTGCAGGTGATGTTTTCCTTCCTTACTCCTTTTTTTTTTTTTGGCAAATATCAAATGACTTGTGTGAACTTTAATTGACAAAAGCAAACACTCCAACACTCCTTCTACCTGCCAGTCAAAGATGGTCATGGAAATGCCTAGAATAATGCAATATTGGACAAAGCTTTGCTCTCTCTGTGCTCCAACCAGAAGAGTCAAAATGACATTTCGTGCACAGAAGACTAGAGTTACAAACATTTCTTATGCTCCTGCTGTGGCTAGCACCTGAGATTATATAAAAAAAAAATGCCTGACCCCAAATGTCTCATAATCCAGTGAAGGTGATCGACTTACAAGAAGATCTTTTCTCTTTTTTTTCCTTTTTCTTTTTTCTTTTGTTTGTTTGTTTGTTTGCTTGCTTGCTTGCTTTTCAAGACAGGGTTTCTCTGTGATCTTTGGAGCCTGTCCTGGAACTTGCTACGTAGACCAGGCTGGCCTTGAACTCACAGAGATCTGCCTGCTTCTGCCTCCTGAGTGCTGGGATTAAAGACATGTGCCTTGAAGGTGTTACCAACATGTCATGAAACCATCAAGGCTTAATATCAGCCATGAAAGATACATGATGAGGCAGGCTATGAATGAAGGATGGAATCCTAGAAAAATCCAGAGCTTAAGAAGAAGAAATGGTAAGACAGAGACCTGGTTATTTTGGGACATGTTCCAAAAGTTAGACACAGCTGTTTACAGAACCCGCCTTGATTTTTACTTCAGTCCAGAAACTCTTGCAGTATTTACCTGCTAGTTAGATTTTTAGATACGAAAAAACTAAAGTCAAGTTTTCACAATGGTGAAAAAAAATTAATGAAGTGATAGATCAGTAATCAAGGTAGTTACTAAAATCATCCACTTGACTCCATAATGCAAGAATTATGCTCAGCAGTTAAGAATGCATGCTGCTAGTCAGGCAGTGGTGGCACACACCTTTATTCCAGCACTCAGGAGGCAGAGGAAGGTGAATATCTATGAGTTCGAGGCCAGCCTGGTCTACTGAGCTAGTTTCAGGACAGCCAGACTACACAGAAAAACCCTGTCTTAAAAAACAAACAAATAAACTAACAAAAAGGATACATGGTGCTTCTGGCAAGGGATGGGAGTTTGGCTCCCAGTACCTACCTCAGGCAACTCACAACTGCCTATAATTTCAATACAGGGAATCTGATGGCTTCTTCTAGACTCTGTGGCTACCATATGTATTTGCACAAGCCCACACATACACACACATAATTGAAAATGAAAATTTATTTGTTTATTTTTATTTTGAGATATGGTTTCTCTGTGTAGCAGTCCTGACTGTCCTAGAACTCACTTTGTATACCAGGCTGGCCTCAAACTCAGAGACCCACTGGCCTCTGCCTCCTGAGTGCTGGGATTAAAAGCAAGTGCCACTGCACCTGGACCTTAAAAATTAAACTTTAATAAAAAAGAGTTAGGCTGACAAATTCTGAATCCCCACAAATTGTTCCTAACATTCTCAAAAGAGAGAAAAACTGTCCACTTTTTGCTTCCTGGTGGACATTTACAGCTGCCTTTGAGATTCTTTTGCAAAAACCAAAATGAATATGAATTTGACTAGGCCTCTAACAATTAGTTTATTTGAAATACAGTGGACACATGGGCGTTCAGTGACACTAGGAACATTGAGTCAGCAAATTCTTCAAGACTTTTCAGAAGGAAAATAATCCCAAGAAGTATTTGTTTAAAATAAAAGAAATCCCTTTAGACTACGAAATCTAAGGCGGCTGGAGAGATGACTCTGTGGGTGAGAGCGGCGATTGTCTTTGTCAGAGGACCTGAGTTCAGTTCCCAGTGCCCACAGCAGCTAGCTCACAACTGCCTATAACTTCAGCTCCAGGGTCTGTCTTTGGACATATGCAGTACATGTAGGGACACATACACACACACACAAATTAAAAATAATAAAAGTTAATCTTGTAATATTTTTAAAAAGCCTGAAGTATAGGTCACCTAAAATCAAACATAAAGTTCTTTTTTGAATTTCTTTAAACTATTTCTGAGGTAACTAAGAAAGTTTAGAATACTGGTGGGATATTTGATTATATTAAATTATTAGTCACTATTGATTAAAAGTATAATAATTTTATTGCAAATTTGTTTTAAAGGTTCTTTTAACAATATCTATAGAAGTGCTTATCAGTGAAATTATAGATGGCTAGGTTGCTTCTGACTAAACAGAGCACTGTGCATCTGTGCAGGGAAGCAGGTCAGAGTGCAATGAACAAGGTAGGCGGCTGCGTGAGACCAATGCTGGACCTGGGCAGTGGGTGCATAAATATATGCATATTGTACCATTCTCTCTCCTTTTGTATGTTTGAAGTTTTCCATGAAGTAGAGTTAAAATTCTATTAAAATTTCCCTCATATTTACCTACTATCTCCAAAGACTTCTTCAAAAAAATTCTAAAAGATTTCTCAGGGTCCCAGGAAATTATTTTTGGGTACATCTAGTTTTTTCATTTATTCCAGTCATTTTCTTATCTGACAGTTAAGTTTAATGAAGCTGATTGCTCTAACAGCTGTAGTTGGTTTTATGCAACTAGGCTGAGTACTGTCTGTGAAGTTTCCATGAATCTGGTTTACCAGATGTCTGCTGCTTCACAGTATCCTCCAAACCTCTGTTCTGAAGTGCTGTTTTTCTGTTCTATAGAAGCAGCCAATGGGACCAGTAGCCATGGAGGGAAGAGTGGTACATCCAGTTCCATGCCATCTCGCTCTGGGAACTACTCTTTGTCACCAAGACCTACCTACACATCCATAGACCAAGGTACTCTGACTGTGTGTGTGCATGTGTGTGTGTGAGAGAGAGAGAGAGAGGAGGGAGAGAAAGAGAGAGATGGGGAAAGAGAGGAGAGAAGAGAGAGGAGAGAGGGAGAGAGAGGGAGAGAGAGGGAGAGGGGGAGAGAGGGAGAAAGAGAAAGAGAGGAGAGAGGAGAGAGAGGGGGGAGAGAGGAAGGAGAGACGGGGGAGAGAGAGGAGGGAGAGAGAGGGGAGAGGGGAGAGAGGGGGAAAGAGAGGAGAGAGAGAAGGGGGGCTGTGTACTTATTTACAAGTGAGTGAAAACTGAAAGTCTACATTGACTGTCTTCCCCTGTAGCGCTCCATATTATCCTGAGACAGGGTCTCTGGCTGAGCTCAGAGTCCACAGATTCAGTAGACTGGCTGTTCAGTGATCCCCAGGATCCTCTCGTTGGCACAGCATTGATTTTGAGGCATGCGCCTTTGAGCTTGGCTTTTTAAAAATTGATTCTGAATGTTATTCTCAGGTCCTCATGTTTGTGTGGCACTTTATCAACTAAAGCATTCCGTTAGCCCGGAGCTACAGACATTTCAACAATTAATTATGCGAACACACATTGTAGAGCCTTCCCCTTGCTTAAAACACAACATTCTGAAATTTTATGATTGATGTGAACATTAACTGTTAAATGTGTTGGTGATTCTATGTGGTTAAAACTAACTGGGAAATAAGTGTTTAATCAAAATTATAGTGAAGAACCTTGAAAACTCACATCTTTTACTTACCAAAGCACAAAACTCTATTTGAAAATATTTGTATGACACGAGATACTTTTTTTTCATTTACCAAGTAGATTTGCCCCATAACTTAACAGAGATGTCAATAGAATCAAATAATCTGTATAAATTGTAGCGTGTAAAACAGCATATGGTTACAATTATTACTGCAGTGTTGAATTGTTAGCGTGACTTTTTTTCAACTCTACCATTGCCCATAGGACAGTGACTTGGGCCCTCTTAGCAGATCAAAGCAAAGACCCTATGATCCCTTGCTGTTCTTTCTTTCTTCTCCATTGCTGCAGACAAAACTGTGTTTCCTTTTTGTTTTCAGCTAATATGTTCATTTCTGGCCCACCAAAGAAACGACACCGGGGATGGTATCCGGGGTTGCCCATCTCCCAACCTTCCCTAGTTGTGCCTGTTCCCACAGTTCACCCTCTTTCAAGAACTGGTGAGATTTTAACTGAAGATATTTTTAAACGTTTCTCTTTTATTAGCAGAGATAAGTTCTGTTCCTGTCCTTATCATTTGAAGGTAAATGCCCCCAATCAATTGTTGTGATTAGTAGTATTATGTAAGGGTACTGATAGTAGTTAATATTTTGTCTCCATAACATAGTCCTTCTCTATAAGTTCATGTACTATCACAGCTGATCTTAGTTTTAGCCTTGTCATTGGTAAGTCATTTGTTGTATAGGGTCTGATGCAAACAACGCCACCACCACGGGCACATTTGGACTTGCTTTGTCAGCAGTGGTGTGAAAGTTGGCCTTCTAGGATTTGTTCTCTGTATGATACGTCTTGATTACTTTGGCTTCATGGTTTAGTCTATACCTATAACATGAAGAGTTACCTGACTCTCCTTCATACTAACCAGACCGTGTCCAAAGGTGTCCACAGCTAAGTGTTCAAACATTTGTCTACCTGTCCTTCTAAGTAGACAGTAGCAAGTGCTCCCACTCCAAAAACTTTTTAATTTGCTTAAATAATTTTAAAACTGATAAAAAAAATCTCACATATGCAAAGAACTATGGCAATAAGTTACCACAGTTGCTTCCAAGTAGAAATAATTAATGATGAGTATCTCTGTCATGTGTTTCTGTTTTCAGCTTTATGTAATGGAAAACCACACCTTTGGTCACTAGGGCATGGTAAATATAAATTGCACAGCCAAACCCAAAATATTGCTTAGAAGAAGCCATCAGTGGTCGTTATCCACAGTGAAATGATTGTGACTGATTTGTTTTCTTACCTCTGTTTTTCTTCTAATTTTCTGTAATGTGTATGTAAGTGAAAAAGAAACCACACACAATAAACTGTTAGAGTTCTAAAATTTCTAAAGTATTAAAACTGCATTGGCTTCTGAAGTTTTCCAGTTAGCCCCCAAGCCTAATCTTTCTTGTCAAACAACTTTTTCTTTCCAGAGCCCCTCTTATCTACCCCAGTTCCACAGACCCCGTTAACTGGAATTCTCCAGCCTCGGCCTGTCCCTGCAGGGGAAACTGTGGTTATTCCTGAAAACTTGCTGAGTAACTCAGGAATTAGACCAGTGATCCTGATAGGTAAGGGAGAAGAATTCCATCATCTAGACTCCTGTGTCTCCAGCCCCTGGTCTGTGGGTTCATTCACACACCCATGAGTATGTGTATTTGTCTTTATTGATTGTATCAGCTTTCCTTGGCCAGTCCCTTCATGCAGTATTAAGCATCTGGTTTGAAGCTGAGAATAACACTCTTTCCTTCGAGAGTCTCTGTGCAATGGGGAGTCAGGAAACAGAAGTTCTACACGAGGATAACATCCTGACCCATTGGACTCTGAGAGCTGGTAGAGCTTCACAGCCAACAGCTTCAGGAAGTCTTAGAAGAGGGGTTTACCTTTGTCTGGAAGGGTCTTAGAAAACCTTCAGACCCTGAGATTTGAGCTGTATGCCAAAGTCTGCTCAAAGTAGACAGATTGAAGAAAGGGCCAAACCTCAAAGCAAAGAAACAAACTAAGCCAACTGACAGGCCTCATGTCAGAACACCAGGCTTGCCCTGGGGCATCTGTCTGTGTGAGTCAGCATCTTTGCTGAGCCATCCTCCCCTACTGCTGACTGTCAGTGAAAGTAAAAGGTTGTTTAGGAGTCCAAATTCTAGGATTCCAACTCTTACATTCTCCAACTGAGTACCTTTCATACCCATATCTGAAGGCCTCATAGGCAGGCAGGTCTAGACCAGAGGGAGACTGCCTGTTTTCTTCCCATGATAAAGCAGGCAGGGTGCCTTACCATGAGTCATTGTCTGCTCCTGTGCTGGCCTGACTCTGTTGACTTGGCTGTTTTTACTTCAAGCTCTATCAGGTCACCATATCCACTGATCCTGGGACTGGAAGTATTGGGGGAATCCCAGTGTTTAAATTTCATATGCCTGGGGAGGTTCTTAGCATCTGCATGATGCAGCTAAGCCTTAGAAAGATGAGGAAGGTGGGCCCTTTGTTCCTTTGACACTTGACTTTTAGGAAGTCTCACAGAGGCCAGATGTGGTGGCACATGCCCTTAGTCCCAACATGGGAGGTCTCTGTGAGTTCAAGGCTAACCTGGTCAGCATATTGAGTTCTATCTAGAGCTACTTAGTGGGACCCTGTCTCGAAAGAAAGTCTTACAGAGAGGGGTGCCTCTCTTTACTGCACCACCAAAGCAGGGTACCTTCTCAATGGATTTCTCTCCTATATAAGGTACTTTGAAGAATCCCCTGGCATTCAGAAAAAAACTAATAAAAACAAAAAACACCAATATAGGGGCTAAAGTGATAGACAAGTTGTTGAAAGCACTTGCTGCTTTTGTAGGGACCCGCGGTCAGTTCCTTAGCTATCGTTTCAGGGGGTCTAACACTCTCTTCTGAACTCTGTGGACACCAGACACACACAAGGTGCACAGACATACATGCAGGCAAAATATTCATCCACATAAAAATCTGAAAAAAAAACAAACACTAATATAGAAAAATAGGTAGGCGATCTCTAAGTGTTTACTGCTCGTTAGCAGAACACTGGTTTATCAGTGAGCTTGGCTTAACTTCCCCATCTCCCAGAACACTGGCAAAGTGAAATGTTGTCATATTTGTTTTCTCATCTGAAAAGAAAGTTGATCAGGAACTATTTATCATCTCATAAGACCTCTGTAGCAGAACTATAGTGTTCACAGTAACCCTTCTGTGGAAAAACGGGATGTAACTGGAGTGGCCCCTCAGCTTCTATAGAATGTGTAACATGCAGGTGAATTCCCTAAGGTGGCCTTCTTGGAGGGCAGAGAATTTCTGAGCATCCTTGAGTCTCACTGAACTGGTGTGCCTGACTGGAACTCAAAAGTGCTTACTGATGTGTTTCTTTTGGGGCAGGCTATGGCACTTTACCCTATTTCTATGGAAATGTTGGTGACATTGTTGTGAGTCCTCTGCTGGTGAATTGCTACAAGATCCCACAGCTGGAAAACAAGGATCTGGAGCAGCTGGGGTTGGCTAGCACCCAGTTCCTGAGTGTGGAAAGCATGATCCTTCTGACTATACAGTACCTTGTACGGTTAGGTAAGTTATTCTCCACAATCACGGACTAGGAACCTTTGAAATTGTCTTTTTGTTTGTTTTTTTTTTTTTGAATGTATTGTGTCCTTTTCAATTCCTCTGCCTGCCTGACTCATCTTTCCAGTCTTCTGACTTTATCCTTCCTTTTTCTCGACGCTTGTCATAAAAGAAACAAATTGCTCCCCCTACTGTCGAGTCTCAAGATGCGCCCTAACCCTTTCGGAAGGAAGGCCTTAGGAAAGGGGGAAGCAAAGGTCATGAACCTCTGAACCTAGGTGAGTCCCTGCAGAACACTGGTGGCTCAGCAGCATTTACACTGAAATGCCCTTTGTTTTGCAAACTTCAGTGAGCCTTCAAATATGCAGCCTAATTATATTCTCCCTGGGATTTCACGCCGTTGATTTGCTTAGGAAATTGTTTGAGGTGCAAATTTTCATACAAAAATTTTTATATGTTCATATGAGTTTTTTTTAATGTTACAAAGTATTGCAGTGTTAAGAAACCACAAAAATACTGGGATAGTACTTAAAAAGCAAAATTTTCAGCAAGCCAGATACAGCCTTTCCAGTGTCATATAGCAGCATTGGCAAGGATCCATCATTTCCCAGGAGACTCCACCTCGATATGGCCTCCACCCTGACAGAGGTTTTTAAGCCACATTTTCCATGGAACCTGATTTTATAATAAGCCTGTAACTTGAAAACTGCTCTTGTTGGTAAGTAAAACAATTATAAAAGTCACTTCGTTCTGTCTCCTTTGGGGTCATAAATTTAAATCTCCCTACTTTGGACTGTGGACTGTCTTCTGAGATCTGAAAGACGCCCCCAGAACCAGTGAGAACTTCAGAGTGCCGTGCTTTCTGTAAGGCAAGCAGACCGGAATTCTGTCTTTTCTTTTCAACCTTAATAACCTTCCAAGAAAACCAGGGTCCTAGTTAATTAAATAAACCACATGACAAAAATAAAATATCTTCTTTCAAGTTATTAAAAATCTCTTAGCTTAGACATTTCTGATTTAAACAAGATTCTTTTCTGCTCTTCAGGATCACTTGTCTCCAGAATTTTACGTTCATGCATTAGGTCTGTTAGGATAGAGCATCAATAGCTCATTCCTCTCTCCCCCCTCTGTCCTTCTCCTTCCTTTCCCCTAGGTGTGTGTGGGGACTTTGCTGTCCCCAAACAAGTTGTCCCGTTATGCTTTTAAAAATTGTTCTGTCCCTCTAATTTTAAGAAGCATAGATTTTCATATGCATAGATTATAGACATTTTTTAAAGTTACCCAAACTTCTAAAATGACAGCTTTAATACTTTGTTTCTCTGAACATTGACAGGGAAAGAGAAAAGCAAGAGTCTTCAGAAAGAAAGGGACTTTCTATAATAGCCACTTAAAATTTTTCTGTTATTTCACAAATTGAAAAACCTTTTGAAGTAAATAATGGAATGAGCAAGTCCAGATGGCTCCAGGTCTGCTGGAAACATGTCCTTTCCTACTGTGGTAGCTCCATCTGGAAAGCCATCAGAGCTGATGCTGAGGGAGACAGCTCTCAAAGAGAAAGTCACCATTACTGGGCTCCTAGAATCCAGCCAGAACTGAGAGTGATAGAGATGGAGAAATGAGGACCATGTGTTCTCCTAAGAGATCTTCTCCTGTCTGAACCTGATGCAGAGATGGAGAAGTGGGACCACATGTTCTCCTAAGAGATCTTCTCCTGTCTGAACCTGAGCACATGATCCCTCCACTTTTTGTTTCTTAACAGTAATTCGATCAAAACTTTACAAATGAGTTTTAAAATTACAAAGAATTCTGGGAACATGCTATACCACTTTATTTTCCCAAATGCCTTTGATGGATTCTTTGTATATCCCAAGAGAATGTGTTGCCAGTACCTGGTCTGCCCTGGATTCTCTCACAACTGTAAACAGGGCCGCTGAACCTTTCAGGTTTTCATGGAAGACACTAGGAAACAGAGACAGGCCACCTGCTTTCCATTTGTCATGTGCTCCGACAGAAGAAAGTTATAAAAAATGACCACCCTTCTCTTCATTTCGTGATACAAATTCAGCCACTTGTGGTGGCTACAAACCATGATTCTAATTTGTTAAAGCTGAATGAAGATCGGAGGTTGAATGACTTCCAACTAATTTAAAAACAAAGCCCCAAACCCTACTGTTTACAACTGCCTAGCAAGGGGTAGGGCTGGGAAGGATGTTTTAGGCTGGGTGGGTGGTGTCCTTGGATCAAATCCAGAGCATCACTCATGCGCCAGGCTATTGCTCTAGCTCCAGAAACAAATTTAATGTAAGCATTATTGTTTTCTTGTTTCTATGTACAGAAAACAATCAGCTATCTATGAAGTTTCCATTCTCCCTGGCCCTCAACCAGTCCTGGGAAAAGTAGCTTCTCCAATATAAATTAGTTATTTTTTGGAGTGTGTTCTATTTTTTGTTTTATTTTGTATAATCTCACTTGTCTTTAAAAAATAATAATTAAGCCCCTTATTTTCTTACTTTCCAAAAAAGATGAGCAGGTCCAGGTGACCACTTAGCTGTCATCAGAGGGAGGGATAGTTTCTGACTCTGAGCTGCCTTCCAGGCAAAGGTCTTCTAGACCCTCACTGCTGTGATATAGCCTGGGGTTAGGTCTTCTAGACCCTCACTGCTGTGCTATAGCCTGGGGTTAGAGCCAGTGATCAGCCTCAGATCACAGACAATGAGGAGTTGGCCCCTGCTAAAAGGAACCCTTGAGTTTCAAGTCTTGATTCACACCAGGGGAAAAAGCAGACCAAGTCACTATATCCCCTAGCTTTTAATTTAAACTAAAGGTAGAAATCTTAGTTAATTTGTGCCACTTGAATGCCTTCTGATTTTGTTCTAAAGACTGGTTAAGTTTCTAAAGACAATAAGAAACAAAATCCCTCTAATTCCAGGGCCACAGGTCATCAGTGTAAGATTAACTTAACTATGGCTGGGGAAAGGGGCCAGATGTCATATTTAACAATCCCGAGGACAGGAGGAGAAGGAGATGACAGGAGTATTCTGTCTGGGGAAAGTTGGAGGCTGTGTAACATGTAAATTGGGAAAATAATTCATTTTCTTATGAATAATGTCAAAATTAGGTGATGACAATACTTAAAATATTTTAAGTATCTATGCATAAAAATGAATGGAACCTAAAATTGATCATACACCAGTGTGTTGTCTCATTTTATTAATCATTAGCAGAATCTATAATTCCAAGGTTGGGAAGTGATCACCTCCCAGGACACGCAACAGAATCAGTCTTTCACCTTAGCATATCCTCCTTGAGAAAGAACATCATTAGAGGATAGGGGAACAGAGCCTAAGTTCTAAAAACTGAGGCCAGAGAAGTGAAAAGGGAGTTTCCTAATCGTAGGAGCTGTGACTTAGGACCTCTACAAGATAAAAAGCATGGACTTGCTGGTTGGAGTGGTTTAGAGGAAATTTTGGATGTGAGGCACTATGTGTTTTCTTCCTTCTAGCTGTACTTCTCTTCAATATAGGTCCTGACCAGATACCTCTCAGGGAAGAATTTGAGCAGATCATGCTGAAAGCCATGCAGGAATTTACTGTGAGAGAGCGAACCCTGCAGATGGATGCTCCGTGTACACCCGTGTCACCAGGACAGCTCCCCTGGCTTGCTAGATTAGCTGCCAGTGTGTCTCAAGATATGGTTCATGTGATCGTGACCCAAAACTCTCTGGCAGAGGGCATTTCAGAGACACTAAGGCTTCTCAGTGAAACCAAACACTATCAGAGACTACCGGATTATGTCGTTGCAATTTGTGCATCGAAAATCAGAGGAAATGAATTTTGTGTGGTTGTATTAGGTGAGTCGGGTTGGGACTTTGTCTGTTTAATGCATTCATTCTAACATATGTATTTGAAAAGTAACCACTGGATGTTTCCAGCATCCACACAATTATTCTCTGGCTAATGACTGTGGCTTGGGTTTCTCCTCCCAATTTTAACTTCCCTATCTTTCTCAGATCCGGTGTTAAAGCCCTCAGTGTGGCTGGTGCCTCAGCACCTGGTTCTGGAGACAATCTGAAAGATTTTAAAAAGCTTTTAAAAAGCTAACTGTTGAAGCAGATTCCCTCATCTCATGTAACTTCTGTCCTTAAAAGGTTTTGCAAGTGTTGGGACTAGAAAGACGGCTCTGCAGTTAAAACCACTGACTTCTCTTGCATAGGACTCTGGTTTAATTCCCAGCACCCACATGACAGCTCACAACTCTCTGTAATCCCAGTTCTGGGGAATCCAGCACCCTATTCTGATTTTCAGGATCCTGCATGCATTTGTGACATACAAACACACACACACAAGACAGATAAATTGTAAAGACTTTGCAACTGCCAGTGCCAGCCAGTCACATTTGCCAGGAACCCTCCGGGAATCCCTAAGAAGTAAAGAAATGACAGCTATGCACTGTGCTGACTCTGCCAGGGATGGTCCCTCCAGCCATCAGCACTCAGACTGTCATTTCTCTTCTCTTTACTGAATGGCTCTCAGTACTTTCTACTAAAGAGATCAAATCCCATCCCCACTCACAAATGTGCACTGGCCAAACTGTCTGCCCACCTTTCTATGTCAGGGTTTTAGAAAGCTTTTCCTGGCTGTGTGATCATTCATATTTTTAATTCTAAAAATGGTTCCACACAAGCTTGTTTTTTAGGTCATTCCTTATAACAACCACATAAACACACTATTATGTTTCCTGGACTTCTCTGGCCTTTAAATATATGCATGTATACATATTTACAATTACAAACATAAAACATGTCATTTCCATTTAATTGCCTGGCATCGATTACAAATAATTTATTGTTGTTGTTGCTGTAGACAATCTTTAAATTGACATGCCATGACCTTCTTAAGTTCCTGTAGCTCTAGACTTCTGTCATTTCTGCAACACAGCTAGTGTTGCAGCAAGCATTAGCTCCAGGCATGAATCATCACCCCGCTCTCTGTCCTTCAGGTCAGCATCAGTCCCGGGCTCTGGCAGAGAGCATGCTTACCACAAGTGAGTTTCTGAAAGAAATTAGTTATGAGCTCATCACAGGAAAAGTCAGTTTCCTGGCATCGCATTTCAGAACCACATCATTAGGTAAGTAGTTGTAAGATTGGGCCTCCCTGCCAGCCCTAGTTGCGTGATTGTCTGAATTTAAATCTTAGCCTGTCAGGGATGAAGATGGGGCTTAAGCTTGGTGGCTGAGTTTTCATTTGGAGTGGTTTATCATGGTGATGACCACCACAGGAAACCATGTGAGGTCCAGAGGAAGGCACAAGTATGCTAGGAGGAGAACCTGGCTCAGCTGTGGCCTTGTTACTGACCTCGGGCTGTTTTCTCTGTCTCTCCCTGGATCTGAGTTTTTTCAGAGTAGAGACAGAGCCTCTTTCTGCCTGCTTTTGTACACGATGCAAGCCAAAAGAGAACCAGCCTGGAAAGTGTGTTGGTTGAAAGCTCACAGAGGTGAATGCCATCGAGAATGGCTCTTACTGTGGAGACACACTTGCCAGAGAGATGGCCAGGCAGGAATTCCGCCACAATTGCAGACCATCTCACAAATCTTGATGAGAGCCCAGCCCAGTCATCTCATCTGATAAGAACCACTCAGCATGCTGCTCACTATAACCTTCTTAAATCCATTGTATTTTGACATAGGTGATGATCTGGACAAGCTGCTAGAAAAAATGCAACAAAGAAGAGGAGACAGTGTGGTCACCCCTTTCAATGGTGACCTTAACGAGTGTGTGTCACCTCAGGAGGCTGCTGCTATGATCCCCACACAAAATCTGGGTAATGTGGCCTGAGGCCAAAGGAAGGACTCAGCCCTTGGGACACATACTGTAGAAGCTAATATCAAACAGACAAACAGCTCAGGGTTTTGAGGAGTCCTCAATCCAAAGGCTTTCATTGCTGTCTACACAATAAACTGAGTGCAGACTGAGAAGGCCTTGCTGAGTGCCCTTCTCCTTGGAGTCTTTCCTGGAGAGATTCCTGTTCCTCTGCACAGATTGATCTTAAAGTTGATATCTTTTTGCCTTAAGGGGTTCCTCTTTTTTAAAATTGTTAATTTATTTATTTTATGTGTATGAGTATTTTCTGGCTTTATTTTATTTATTTATTTGTTTATTTATTTATTTATTTATTTTGATTTTTCAAGACAGGGTTTCTCTGTGTAGCCTTGGCTGTCCTGGAACTCTGTAGATCAAACAGGCCTTGAACTCAGATGAAGTTCCTCTTTTTGTGTATAATGATTCTAGGAAACCTCAGTTATACATATATGGAGAGAGGGGGATTTTATTAGCCCGAACTGGCCCCAAACTCATCATGTAGATGTAGACTATGCAGGATTCTGTCTCACTTTTCCCTTACTCCCTGGCTTGCAAAACTCTGCAGTCTCAGGAGTATGAGGCCTTCCAGGCCGACAGAACAGTGTCACTTCCCATTATCTGCATGGTAAGAGTCAGGGGCCCCAGTGGTGGGCAGCAGGCCAGGGAGGAGGAAGCCGATTATTAGA
Organism: Bramus lutescens; assembly: GCA_001685075.1. Classification (NCBI taxonomy): domain Eukaryota; kingdom Metazoa; phylum Chordata; class Mammalia; order Rodentia; family Cricetidae; genus Bramus; species Bramus lutescens. The sequence continues at coordinate 31,565 of LOEQ01003911.1, forward strand.
TTGTGTTCCTTGGTATTAAAAATTCCTTCCCCCAGTTCATTGATTATAGGGATATCATCAGATAGAATAGAAAAACAAAGAGAAAAGGAACATACCCCTCTACACATAAGCTGCTAATGGTGGCCATTTGGCCTCCTCTGGATGGGAATGCATCATTTTATATAGAAGATCATTCAGGCAATGAAGGTAGCAACAGGGCTTGTAAAAGTAAAAATGAATATGGTCCATAAAGTATCTTGACTTTCGGGCAATATTGGTAATACAGCAATCATTAAGCACATTAAAATGGGTTTATAATTGGTCTGAATTGTTAATAAGTTTAGAATTTGCTCAGCAAGTAAAGGCTGCTTACACCCCAAGCCAGTGACCTGAGTTAGATGCCCAGAACCCACATAAAGGTGGAAAAACAGAACCAAGCCCTTTGACCTCCACATATGCATTCCCACACACCACACACATTATGCATACACATGTAATAATAAATTAAATAAATAAATATTTTTAATTCCCAGAATGCATAAAGATCTCCAAGTATATCCTTGGTTCCCTGTTTAAGAAATGTTGTATAAAGGGACTGGAGAGATAGCTAAGCTGTTAAGAGCACTTCAAGAGGACCTAGGTTTCATTCTAGCACCCACACGGCAGCTTATAACCATCTAGAACTCTCGTCCCAGAGGATCCAACACCTCCTCTAGCCTCTGGGGGAACTAGGTATATACATGCAAACAAAACACTATACACATTTTTTAAAATATTTTTTTACATTTTAAAAGAAATGTCAGCCAGACATGGTGGCACACACCTTTAATCCCAGCACTTGAGGAAGCAGAGGCAGGTGGACCTCTGTGAGTTCAAGGCCAGCCTGGTCTACTACATAGTAAGTTTCAGGACAGCAAGGGCTACATAGTGAGACCCTGTCTCAAAATAAATAAATAAAATAATTAAATAAAGAAACAAAAAGAAATATTGCTTGAAGTCAGCGAGATGGCTCCATGGGTACAGGTAATTGCCACCAAGACTGATGACTGAGTTCAAACCCCAAGTTCACATAGTAGAAGGAGAAAACCAACTCCTACAAGTGCCCTAAGACCTGCACATGCATGGCTCTGGCACACAGACACACACACACCTGCACACACATGCACAAATACTAAAAATTATAATAAAAATTTACAAAAATGCTCCTTGGATAAATGTTTTGTATTTTATCAAACTTCATAGTTTGCTAAGTTAAATTATATATGCAAGTCTATATATGCATTTGGTTTCCAGCCATCCTGTGAGCTGCGGGATGAATAACCTGTTGATGTTGGAAGGCAGGTTTGTTTCATTGGTACTATCTTTTACTTTTAACTTTTACTTATGTATATATGTGTGTTTGTGTGAATGTTTGGGTGCATACAGAGATAAGAAGAGGATTCCTCAAGGTTGTGAGATGTGGGTGCTGGGAAACAAACTCCAATCCTCTTCAAGAATAATGTTTGCTCTTAACCACTGGCCATCTCTTCAACCCCTTCGATGGTGGTCTTTGAGGATAAAAATCAAAAACAACTATATAGGGGCTAGAGAGATGGCTAGAGGACCACAGTCCAATTCCCAGTACCCATACAGCTACTTTAAGATGTCTGTAACAGCAGTTCCATGGGACCCAGTGTGCTCCTCTGGCTCCTTGCGTGCTAGACATGTGTGTAGTACACAGACACACATGCAGACAAAACACTCATCTAACAAAATTATTTGTGCTAGTATTACTTTTTCTTTTCTAATGCTGGGAATCAAACTCAGGGTCTTACACATCTACAGGTGTGCCCTACCACTGAGCTGCTCTCCCAGCTCTGCCCCTCAAACACAACATTAAGCTCTGTCAGTCTGTTCATTCCGTCAGCAAGCAGAGACTTGCAGTCAGTGTCCAGCTTACCTAGGCTATTGTGAGTACCTGTTGCCTCAGCTATGCCTCAGTTTAAATAACTAGGTAGCGCTGGTTAATTAGGCCCTTGTGATTTCACTTCAGTTAAACTGCCAGAACATGTCCCCGATAAGGAGCAAGGTTTTCAAGAAGGCATGACAGGCATTTTGTTCACTATACTTGGATCTTTTGTTGTCTGTGGAGGGGGGG